>CAJQTU010000091.1:0-201073 GCA_906901685.1 Desoria tigrina
GGAAATTTATTTGGGGATGGGGGAGTTATTTGAGGGGATGAGGAGGTTTATTTGGGAATGGGGAAGTTATTTGGGGGGATGGGGAAGTTTATTTGGGGATGGGGGAGTTATTTGGGGGGATGGGAAGGTTTATTTGGGGATGGGGAAGTTATTTGGGGGGATAGGGAAGTTTATTTGGGGATGGGGGAGTTATTTGGGGGAATGGGGAGGTTTATTTGGGGATGGGGAAGTTATTTGGGGGGATGGGGAAATTTATTTGGGGATGGGGGAGTTATTTGGGGGGATGGGGAGGTTTGTTTGGGAATGGGGAAGTTATTTGGGGGGATGGGGAAGTTTATTTGGTAGTAGGGGAGTTATTTGGGGGGGGTGGGGAGGTTTATTTGGGGATGGGGAAGTTATTTGGGGGGATGGGAAGGTTTATTTGGGGATGGGGGAGTTATTTGGGGGGATAGGGAAGTTTATTTGGGGATGGGGGAGTTATTTGGGGGAATGGGGAGGTTTATTTGGGGATGGGGGAGTTATTTAGTCGGATGGGGAAGTTTATTTGGGGGGATGGGGAGGTTTATTTGGGGATGGGGAAGTTATTTGGGGGGATGGGGAAATTTATTTGGGGATGGGGGAGTTATTTGGGTGGATAGGGAGGATTATTTGGGGATGGGGGAGGTATTTGGGGGGATGGGAAGTTTATTTGGTAATAGGGGAGTTATTTGGGGGGATGGGGAAGTTTATTTGGGGATGGGGGAGTTATTTGGGGGATGGGGAAGTTTATTTGGGGATGGGGGAGTTATTTGGGGGGATGGGGAAGTTTATTTGGTAATAGGGGAGTTATTTGGGGGGGATGGGGAAGTTTATTTGGGGATGGGGGAGTTATTTGGTCGGATGGGGAAGTTTATTTGGGGAAGGGGGAGTTATTTGGGGGGATGGGGAGGTTTATTTGGGGATGGGGGAGTTATTTGGGGGGATGGGGAAGTTTATTTGGGGATGGGGGAGTTATTTGGGGGGATGGGGAAGTTTATTTGGGGATGGGGGAGTTATTTGGGGGGATGGGAAGGTTTATTTGGGGATGGGGGAGTTATTTGGGGGGATGGGGAGGTTTGTTTGGGAATGGGGAAGTTATTTGGGGGGATGGGGAAGTTTATTTGGTAGTAGGGGAGTTATTTGGGGGGGGTGGGGAGGTTTATTTGGGGATGGGGAAGTTATTTGGGGGGATGGGAAGGTTTATTTGGGGATGGGGGAGTTATTTGGGGGGATAGGGAAGTTTATTTGGGGATGGGGGAGTTATTTGGGGGAATGGGGAGGTTTATTTGGGGATGGGGGAGTTATTTGGTCGGATGGGGAAGTTTATTTGGGGGGATGGGGAGGTTTATTTGGGGATGGGGAAGTTATTTGGGGGGATGGGGAAATTTATTTGGGGATGGGGGAGTTATTTGGGGGGATAGGGAGGATTATTTGGGGATGGGGGAGGTATTTGGGGGGATGGGGAAGTTTATTTGGTAATAGGGGAGTTATTTGGGGGGATGGGAAGTTTATTTGGGGATGGGGGAGTTATTTGGGGGATGGGGAAGTTTATTTGGGGATGGGGGAGTTATTTGGGGGGATGGGGAAGTTTATTTGGTAATAGGGGAGTTATTTGGGGGGGATGGGGAAGTTTATTTGGGGATGGGGGAGTTATTTGGTCGGATGGGGAAGTTTATTTGGGGAAGGGGGAGTTATTTGGGGGGATGGGGAGGTTTATTTGGGGATGGGGGAGTTATTTGGGGGGATGGGGAAGTTTATTTGGGGATGGGGGAGTTATTTGGGGGGATGGGGAAGTTTATTTGGGGATGGGGGAGTTATTTGGGGGGATGGGAAGGTTTATTTGGGGATGGGGGAGTTATTTGGGGGGATAGGGAAGTTTATTTGGGGATGGGGAGTTATTTGGGGGAATGGGGAGGTTTATTTGGGGATGGGGGAGTTATTTGGGGGATGGGGAAGTTTATTTGGTAATAGGGGAGTTATTTGGGGTGGTGGGGAGGTTTATTTGGGGATAAGGAAGTTATTTGGGGGGATAGGGAGGTTTATTTTAGGATGGGGGAGTTATTTGGGGGGATGGGGAGGTTTATTTGGGGATGAGGGAGTTATTTGGGGGGATGAGAGGTTTATTTGGGGATGGGGAAGTTATTTGGGGGGATGGGGAAGTTTATTTGGGGATGGGGGAGTTATTTGGGGGGGATGGGGAAGTTTATTTGGGGATGGGGGAGTTATTTGGTCGGATGGGGAAGTTTATTTGGGGAAGGGGGAGCTATTTGGGGGGATGGGGAGGTTTATTTGGGGATGGGGGAGTTATTTGGGGGGATTGGGAGGTTTATTTGGGGATGGGGGAGTTATTTGGGGGGATGGGGAGGTTTTTTGGGGGAATGGGGAAATTTATTTGGGGATGGGGGAGTTATTTGGGGGATAGGGAGGATTATTTGGGGATGGGGGAGTTATTTGGGGGGATGGGGAAGTTTATTTGGTAATAGGGGAGTTATTTGGGGGGATGGGGAAGTTTATTTGGGGATGGGGAAGTTATTTGGGGGGATAGGGAAGTTTATTTGGGAATGGGGGAGTTATTTGGGGGATGGGGAAGTTTATTTGGTAATAGGGGAGTTATTTGGGGTGGTGGGGAGGTTTATTTGGGGATAAGGAAGTTATTTGGGGGGATAGGGAGGTTTATTTTAGGATGGGGGAGTTATTTGGGGGGATGGGGAGGTTTATTTGGGGATGAGGGAGTTATTTGGGGGGATGAGAGGTTTATTTGGGGATGGGGAAGTTATTTGGGGGGATGGGGAAATTTATTTGGGGATGGGGGAGTTATTTGAGGGGATGAGGAGGTTTATTTGGGAATGGGGAAGTTATTTGGGGGGATGGGGAAGTTTATTTGGGGATGGGGGAGTTATTTGGGGGGATGGGAAGGTTTATTTGGGGATGGGGAAGTTATTTGGGGGGATAGGGAAGTTTATTTGGGGATGGGGCAGTTATTAGGGGGAAAGGGGAGGTTTATTTGGGGGATTGGGAGGTTTTTTTGGGGATGGGGGAGTTATTTGGGGGGATGGGGAGGTTTATTTGGGGATGGGGAAATTATTTGGGGGGATGGGGAGGTTTATTTGGGGGATTGGGAGGTTTTTTTGGGGATGGGGAGTTATTTGGGGGGATGGGGAGGTTTATTTGGGGATGGGGAAATTATTTGGGGGGATGGGGAGGTTTATTTGGGGATAGGGAAGTTATTTGGGGGGATGGGGAAGTTTATTTGGGGATGGGGGAGTTATTTGGTCGGATGGGGAAGTTTATTTGGGGAAGGGGGAGTTATTTGGGGGGATTGGGAGGTTTATTTGGGGATGGGGAAGTTATTTGGGGGGATGGGAAGGTTTATTTGGGGATGGGGAAGTTATTTGGGGGATGGGGAAGTTTATTTGGGGATGGGGGAGTTATTTGGGGGGGATGGGGAAGTTTATTTGGGGATGGGGGAGTTATTTGGTCGGATGGGGAAGTTTATTTGGGGAAGGGGGAGTTATTTGGGGGGATGGGGAGGTTTATTTGGGGATGGGGGAGTTATTTGGGGGGATTGGGAGGTTTATTTGGGGATGGGGGAGTTATTTGGGGGGATGGGGAGGTTTATTTGGGGATGGGGAAGTTTTTTGGGGGAATGGGGAAATTTATTTGGGGATGGGGAAGTTATTTGGGGGGATAGGGAGGATTATTTGGGGATGGGGGAGTTATTTGGGGGGGATGGGGAAGTTTATTTGGTAATAGGGGAGTTATTTGGGGGGATGGGGAAGTTTATTTGGGGATGGGGGAGTTATTTGGGGGGATGGGGAAGTTTATTTGGTAATAGGGGAGTTATTTGGGGGGATGGGGAAGTTTATTTGGGGATGGGGGAGTTATTTGGGGGGATAGGGAAGTTTATTTGGGAATGGGGGAGTTATTTGGGGGATGGGGAAGTTTATTTGGTAATAGGGGAGTTATTTGGGGTGGTGGGGAGGTTTATTTGGGGATAAGGAAGTTATTTGGGGGGATAGGGAGGTTTATTTTAGGATGGGGGAGTTATTTGGGGGGATGGGGAGGTTTATTTGGGGATGAGGGAGTTATTTGGGGGGATGAGAGGTTTATTTGGGGATGGGGAAGTTATTTGGGGGGATGGGGAAATTTATTTGGGGATGGGGGAGTTATTTGAGGGGATGAGGAGGTTTATTTGGGAATGGGGAAGTTATTTGGGGGGATGGGGAAGTTTATTTGGGGATGGGGGGAGTTATTTGGGGGGATGGGAAGGTTTATTTGGGGATGGGGAAGTTATTTGGGGGGATAGGGAAGTTTATTTGGGGATGGGGGAGTTATTTGGGGGAATGGGGAGGTTTATTTCGGGATGGGGAAGTTATTTGGGGGGGATGGGGAAATTTATTTGGGGATGGGGGAGTTATTTGGGGGGATGGGGAGGTTTATTTGGGAATGGGGAAGTTATTTGGGGGGATGGGGAAGTTTATTTGGTAATAGGGGAGTTATTTGGGGGGGTGGGGAGGTTTATTTGGGGATGGGGAAGTTATTTGGGGGGATGGGAAGGTTTATTTGGGGATGGGGGAGTTATTTGGGGGGATAGGGAAGTTTATTTGGGGATGGGGGAGTTATTTGGGGGAATGGGGAGGTTTATTTGGGGATGGGGGAGTTATTTGGTCGGATGGGGAAGTTTATTTGGGGGGATGGGGAGGTTTATTTGGGGATGGGGAAGTTATTTGGGGGGATGGGGAAATTTATTTGGGGATGGGGGAGTTATTTGGGGGGATGGGGAAGTTTATTTGGTAATAGGGGAGTTATTTGGGGGGATGGGGAAGTTTATTTGGGGATGGGGGAGTTATTTGGGGGATGGGGAAGTTTATTTGGTAATAGGGGAGTTATTTGGGGTGGTGGGGAGGTTTATTTGGGGATGAGGGAGTTATTTGGGGGGATGAGAGGTTTATTTGGGGATGGGGAAGTTATTTGGGGGGATGGGGAAATTTATTTGGGGATGGGGGAGTTATTTGAGGGGATGAGGAGGTTTATTTGGGAATGGGGAAGTTATTTGGGGGGATGGGGAAGTTTATTTGGGGATGGGGGAGTTATTTGGGGGGATGGGAAGGTTTATTTGGGGATGGGGAAGTTATTCGGGGGGATAGGGAAGTTTATTTGGGGATGGGGGAGTTATTTGGGGGAATGGGGAGGTTTATTTGGGGATGGGAAAGTTATTTGGGGGGATGGGGAAATTTATTTGGGGATGGGGGAGTTATTTGGGGGGATGGGGAGGTTTATTTGGGAATGGGGAAGTTATTTGGGGGGATGGGGAAGTTTATTTGGGGATGGGGGAGTTATTTGGGGGGATGGGAAGGTTTATTTGGGGATGGGGAAGTTATTTGGGGGGATAGGGAAGTTTATTTGGGGATGGGGGAGTTATTTGGGGGAATGGGGAGGTTTATTTCGGGATGGGGAAGTTATTTGGGGGGATGGGGAAATTTATTTGGGGATGGGGGAGTTATTTGGGGGATGGGGAGGTTTATTTGGGAATGGGGAAGTTATTTGGGGGGATGGGGAAGTTTATTTGGTAATAGGGGAGTTATTTGGGGGGTGGAGAGGTTTATTTGGGGATGGGGAAGTTATTTGGGGGGATAGGGAGGTTTATTTTAGGATGGGGGAGTTATTTGGGGGGATGGGGAGGTTTATTTGGGGATGAGGGAGTTATTTGGGGGATGAGAGGTTTATTTGGGGATGGGGAAGTTATTTGGGGGATGGGGAAATTTATTTGGGGATGGGGGAGTTATTTGAGGGGATGAGGAGGTTTATTTGGGAATGGGGAAGTTATTTGGGGGGATGGGGAAGTTTATTTGGGGATGGGGGAGTTATTTGGGGGATGGGAAGGTTTATTTGGGGATGGGGAAGTTATTTGGGGGGATAGGGAAGTTTATTTGGGGATGGGGGAGTTATTTGGGGAATGGGGAGGTTTATTTCGGGATGGGGAAGTTATTTGGGGGGATGGGGAAATTTATTTGGGGATGGGGAGTTATTTGGGGGGATGGGGAGGTTTATTTGGGAATGGGGAAGTTATTTGGGGGGATGGGGAAGTTTATTTGGTAATAGGGGAGTTATTTGGGGGGGTGGGGAGGTTTATTTGGGGATGGGGAAGTTATTTGGGGGGATGGGAAGGTTTATTTGGGGATGGGGGAGTTATTTGGGGGGATAGGGAAGTTTATTTGGGGATGGGGGAGTTATTTGGGGGAATGGGGAGGTTTATTTGGGGATGGGGGAGTTATTTGGTCGGATGGGGAAGTTTGTTTGGGGGGATGGGGAGGTTTATTTGGGGATGGGGGAGTTATTTGGGGGAATGGGGAGGTTTATTTGGGGATGGGGGAGTTATTTGGTCGGATGGGGAAGTTTGTTTGGGGGGATGGGGAGGTTTATTTGGGGATGGGGAAGTTATTTGGGGGGATGGGGAAATTTATTTGGGGATGGGGGAGTTATTTGGGGGGATGGGGAAGTTTATTTGGTAATAGGGGAGTTATTTGGGGGGATGGGGAAGTTTATTTGGGGATGGGGGAGTTATTTGGGGGATGGGGAAGTTATTTGGGGGGATGGGGAAATTTATTTGGGGATGGGGGAGTTATTTGAGGGGATGAGGAAGTTTATTTGGGGATGGGGGAGTTATTTGGGGGGATGGGAAGGTTTATTTGGGGATGGGGAAGTTATTTGGGGGGATAGGGAAGTTTATTTGGGGATGGGGGAGTTATTTGGGGGAATGGGGAGGTTTATTTGGGGATGGGAAAGTTATTTGGGGGGATGGGGAAATTTATTTGGGGATGGGGGAGTTATTTGGGGGGATGGGGAGGTTTATTTGGGAATGGGGAAGTTATTTGGGGGGATGGGGAAGTTTATTTGGTAATAGGGGAGTTATTTGGGGGGGTGGGGAGGTTTATTTGGGGATGGGGAAGTTATTTGGGGGGATGGGAAGGTTTATTTGGGGATGGGGGAGTTATTTGGGGGGATAGGGAAGTTTATTTGGGGATGGGGGAGTTATTTGGGGGAATGGGGAGGTTTATTTGGGGATGGTGGAGTTATTTGGTCGGATGGGGAAGTTTATTTGGGGGGATGGGGAGGTTTATTTGGGGATGGGGAAGTTATTTGGGGGGATGGGGAAGTTTATTTGGGGATGGGGGAGTTATTTGGGGGGATGGGAAGGTTTATTTGGGGATGGGGAAGTTATTTGGGGGGATAGGGAAGTTTATTTGGGGGATGGGGGAGTTATTTGGGGGAATGGGGAGGTTTATTTGGGGATGGGAAAGTTATTTGGGGGGATGGGGAAATTTATTTGGGGATGGGGGAGTTATTTGGGGGGATGGGGAGGTTTATTTGGGAATGGGGAAGTTATTTGGGGGATGGGGAAGTTTATTTGGGGATGGGGGAGTTATTTGGGGGGATGGGAAGGTTTATTTGGGGATGGGGAAGTTATTTGGGGGGATAGGGAAGTTTATTTGGGGATGGGGGAGTTATTTGGGGGAATGGGGAGGTTTATTTCGGGATGGGGAAGTTATTTGGGGGGATGGGGAAATTTATTTGGGGATGGGGGAGTTATTTGGGGGGATGGGGAGGTTTATTTGGGAATGGGGAAGTTATTTGGGGGGATGGGGAAGTTTATTTGGTAATAGGGGAGTTATTTGGGGGGGTGGGGAGGTTTATTTGGGGATGGGGAAGTTATTTGGGGGGATAGGGAGGTTTATTTTAGGATGGGGGAGTTATTTGGGGGGATGGGGAGGTTTATTTGGGGATGAGGGAGTTATTTGGGGGGATGAGAGGTTTATTTGGGGATGGGGAAGTTATTTGGGGGGATGGGGAAATTTATTTGGGGATGGGGGAGTTATTTGAGGGGATGAGGAGGTTTATTTGGGAATGGGGAAGTTATTTGGGGGGATGGGGAAGTTTATTTGGGGATGGGGGAGTTATTTGGGGGGATGGGAAGGTTTATTTGGGGATGGGGAAGTTATTTGGGGGGATAGGGAAGTTTATTTGGGGATGGAGGAGTTATTTGGGGGAATGGGAGGTTTATTTCGGGATGGGGAAGTTATTTGGGGGGATGGGGAAATTTATTTGGGGATGGGGGAGTTATTTGGGGGGATGGGGAGGTTTATTTGGGATATGGGGAAGTTATTTGGGGGGATGGGGAAGTTTATTTGGTAATAGGGGAGTTTATTTGGGGGGGTGGGGAGGTTTATTTGGGGATGGGGAAGTTATTTGGGGGGATGGGAAGGTTTATTTGGGGATGGGGGAGTTATTTGGGGGGATAGGGAAGTTTATTTGGGGATGGGGGAGTTATTTGGGGGAATGGGGAGGTTTATTTGGGGATGGGGGAGTTATTTGGTCGGATGGGGAAGTTTGTTTGGGGGGATGGGGAGGTTTATTTGGGGATGGGGAAGTTATTTGGGGGGATGGGGAAATTTATTTGGGGATGGGGGAGTTATTTGGGGGGATGGGGAAGTTTATTTGGTAATAGGGGAGTTATTTGGGGGGATGGGGAAGTTTATTTGGGGATGGGGGAGTTATTTGGGGGATGGGGAAGTTATTTGGGGGGATGGGGAAATTTATTTGGGGATGGGGGAGTTATTTGAGGGGATGAGGAAGTTTATTTGGGGATGGGGGAGTTATTTGGGGGGATGGGAAGGTTTATTTGGGGATGGGGAAGTTATTTGGGGGGATAGGGAAGTTTATTTGGGGATGGGGGAGTTATTTGGGGGAATGGGGAGGTTTATTTGGGGATGGGAAAGTTATTTGGGGGGATGGGGAAATTTATTTGGGGATGGGGGAGTTATTTGGGGGGATGGGGAGGTTTATTTGGGAATGGGGAAGTTATTTGGGGGGATGGGGAAGTTTATTTGGTAATAGGGGAGTTATTTGGGGGGGTGGGGAGGTTTATTTGGGGATGGGGAAGTTATTTGGGGGGATGGGAAGGTTTATTTGGGGATGGGGGAGTTATTTGGGGGGATAGGGAAGTTTATTTGGGGATGGGGGAGTTATTTGGGGGAATGGGGAGGTTTATTTGGGGATGGTGGAGTTATTTGGTCGGATGGGGAAGTTTATTTGGGGGGATGGGGAGGTTTATTTGGGGATGGGGAAGTTATTTGGGGGGATGGGGAAATTTATTTGGGGATGGGGAGTTATTTGGGGGGATAGGGAGGATTATTTGGGGATGGGGGAGGTATTTGGGGGGGATGGGGAAGTTTATTTGGTAATAGGGGAGTTATTTGGGGGGATGGGGAAGTTTATTTGGGGATGGGGGAGTTATTTGGGGGATGGGGAAGTTTATTTGGTAATAGGGGAGTTATTTGGGGTGGTGGGGAGGTTTATTTGGGGATGAGGGAGTTATTTGGGGGGATGAGAGGTTTATTTGGGGATGGGGAAGTTATTTGGGGGGATGGGGAAATTTATTTGGGGATGGGGGAGTTATTTGGGGGGATGGGGAGGTTTGTTTGGGAATGGGGAAGTTATTTGGGGGGATGGGGAAGTTTATTTGGTAGTAGGGGAGTTATTTGGGGGGGGGTGGGGAGGTTTATTTGGGGATGGGGAAGTTATTTGGGGGGATGGGAAGGTTTATTTGGGGATGGGGGAGTTATTTGGGGGGATAGGGAAGTTTATTTGGGGATGGGGGAGTTATTTGGGGGAATGGGGAGGTTTATTTGGGGATTGGGGGGAGTTATTTGGTCGGATGGGGAAGTTTATTTGGGGGGATGGGGAGGTTTATTTGGGGATGGGGAAGTTATTTGGGGGGATGGGGAAATTTATTTGGGGATGGGGGAGTTATTTGGGGGGATAGGGAGGATTATTTGGGGATGGGGGAGGTATTTGGGGGGATGGGGAAGTTTATTTGGTAATAGGGGAGTTATTTGGGGGGATGGGGAAGTTTATTTGGGGATGGGGGAGTTATTTGGGGGATGGGGAAGTTTATTTGGGGATGGGGGAGTTATTTGGGGGGATGGGGAAGTTTATTTGGTAATAGGGGAGTTATTTGGGGGGATGGGGAAGTTTATTTGGGGATGGGGGAGTTATTTGGGGGATGGGGAAGTTTATTTGGTAATAGGGGAGTTATTTGGGGTGGTGGGGAGGTTTATTTGGGGATAAGGAAGTTATTTGGGGGGATAGGGAGGTTTATTTTAGGATGGGGGAGTTATTTGGGGGGATGGGGAGGTTTATTTGGGGATGAGGGAGTTATTTGGGGGGATGAGAGGTTTATTTGGGGATGGGGAAGTTATTTGGGGGGATGGGGAAATTTATTTGGGGATGGGGGAGTTATTTGAGGGGATGAGGAGGTTTATTTGGGAATGGGGAAGTTATTTGGGGGGATGGGGAAGTTTATTTGGGGATGGGGGAGTTATTTGGGGGGATGGGAAGGTTTATTTGGGGATGGGGAAGTTATTTGGGGGGATAGAGAAGTTTATTTGGGGATGGGGGAGTTATTTGGGGGGATGGGGAAATTTATTTGGGGATGGGGGAGTTATTTGGGGGGATAGGGAGGATTATTTGGGGATGGGGGAGGTATTTGGGGGGATGGGGAAGTTTATTTGGTAATAGGGGAGTTATTTGGGGGGATGGGGAAGTTTATTTGGGGATGGGGGAGTTATTTGGGGGATGGGGAAGTTTATTTGGGGATGGGGGAGTTATTTGGGGGGATGGGGAAGTTTATTTGGTAATAGGGGAGTTATTTGGGGGGATGGGGAAGTTTATTTGGGGATGGGGGAGTTATTTGGGGGATGGGGAAGTTTATTTGGTAATAGGGGAGTTATTTGGGGTGGTGGGGAGGTTTATTTGGGGATAAGGAAGTTATTTGGGGGGATAGGGAGGTTTATTTTAGGATGGGGGAGTTATTTGGGGGGATGGGGAGGTTTATTTGGGGATGAGGGAGTTATTTGGGGGGATGAGAGGTTTATTTGGGGATGGGGAAGTTATTTGGGGGGATGGGGAAATTTATTTGGGGATGGGGGAGTTATTTGAGGGGATGAGGAGGTTTATTTGGGAATGGGGAAGTTATTTGGGGGGATGGGGAAGTTTATTTGGGGATGGGGGAGTTATTTGGGGGGATGGGAAGGTTTATTTGGGGATGGGGAAGTTATTTGGGGGGATAGGGAAGTTTATTTGGGGATGGGGGAGTTATTTGGGGGAATGGGGAGGTTTATTTGGGGATGGGGAAGTTATTTGGGGGGATGGGGAAATTTATTTGGGGATGGGGGAGTTATTTGGGGGGATGGGGAGGTTTATTTGGGAATGGGGAAGTTATTTGGGGGGATGGGGAAGTTTATTTGGTAATAGGGGAGTTATTTGGGGGGTGGGGAGGTTTATTTGGGGATGGGGAAGTTATTTGGGGGGATGGGAAGGTTTATTTGGGGATGGGGGAGTTATTTGGGGGGATAGGGAAGTTTATTTGGGGATGGGGGAGTTATTTGGGGGAATGGGGAGGTTTATTTGGGGATGGGGGAGTTATTTGGTCGGATGGGGAAGTTTATTTGGGGGGATGGGGAGGTTTATTTGGGGATGGGGAAGTTATTTGGGGGGATGGGGAAATTTATTTGGGGATGGGGGAGTTATTTGGGGGGATAGGGAGGATTATTTGGGGATGGGGGAGGTATTTGGGGGGATGGGGAAGTTTATTTGGTAATAGGGGAGTTATTTGGGGGGATGGGGAAGTTTATTTGGGGATGGGGGAGTTATTTGGGGGGAAGGGGAAGTTTATTTGGGGATGGGGGAGTTATTTGGGGGATGGGGAACTTTATTTGGTAATAGGGGAGTTATTTGGGGGGGTGGGGAGGTTTATTTGGGGATAAGGAAGTTATTTGGGGGGATAGGGAGGTTTATTTTAGGATGGGGGAGTTATTTGGGGGAATGGGGAGGTTTATTTGGGGATGAGGGAGTTATTTGGGGGGGTGAGAGGTTTATTTGGGGATGGGGAAGTTATTTGGGGGGATGGGGAAGTTTATTTGGGGATGGGGGAGTTATTTGGGGGGATGGGGAAGTTTATTTGGGGATGGGGGAGTTATTTGGGGGGATGGGGAAGTTTATTTGGGGATGGGGGAGTTATTTGGGGGAATGGGGAGGTTTATTTGGGGATGGGGGAGTTATTTGGGGGAATGGGGAGGTTTATTTGGGGATGGGGGAGTTATTTATTGGCGATAGTCTATAAATTGGCGATAATTTGAAATTGGCGACAGTCTATAAATTGGCGATAGTCTATAAATTGGCGATAATCTATAAATTGACGATAATCTATGAATTGGCGATAGTCTATAAATTGACGATAATCTATAAATTGGCGACAGTCTATAAAATGGCTATAGTCTATAAATTGGCGATAGTCTATAAATTGGCGATAATTTGAAATTGGCGACAGTCTATAAATTGGCGATAGTCTATAAATTGGCGATAATCTATAAATTGACGATAATCTATGAATTGGCGATAGTCTATAAATTGACGATAATCTATAAATTGGCGATAATCTATGAATTGGCGATAGTCTATAAATTGACGATAATCTATAAATTGGCGACAGTCTATAAAATGGCTATAGTCTATAAATTGGCGACAGTCTATAAATTGGCGATAATCTATAAATTGACGATAATCTATGAATTGGCGATAGTCTATACATTGACGATAATCTACAAATTGGCGACAGTCTATAAAATGGCGATAGTCTATAAATTGGCGATAATCTATAAATTGGCGATATTCTACAAATTGACGATAATCTATAAATTGACGATAATCTATGAATTGGCGATAGTCTATAAATTGGCGACAGTCTATAAAATGGCGATAGTCTATAAATTGGCGACAGTCTATAAATTGGCGATAGTCTAAAATTGGCGATAATTTGAAATTGGCGACAGTCTATAAATTGGCGATAGTCTATAAATTGGCGATAATCTATATATTGACGATAATCTATGAATTGGCGATAGTCTATAAATTGACGATAATCTATAAATTGGCGACAGTCTATAAAATGGCGATAGTCTATAAACAAAATGAAAAAATTAGCGGCCCAAATTGATATTAACTATATTAAAAAAAATCACAAACATTGAACATGAAAATAAATTCAAGTAGTATGCTTCATATCATATACCAAAAAATCAAGAAAAAAATTAGGAATCCTGGTCTGGTGGTTTCAACTAAAACCACCGGTGGTCGCCCAACTATGCCGAGGTAGATTGATGTAGGAAACCGAAACCCAACTATTAGTTTTAAATCGCATGCAGTATGTATTGTAGGTCATCCCATCCCAGCACAGAACTGTACCAAGTCTACTATGGATTAAAATAAAATGCAGCTCTTTATTTAACATTAAAAATGCAAAAATTATACTTTCGTCAAGTTTTATTTTACCAATTCGTAAAATACATAAATTAGGATGACTAATTTTTATTGTTCACATTAGCCGTTTATTACATGGTTCAATTTTAAAGAAGATCGGATATTTTCCTTAATCCCTGCCATCCCTTGTAACTTGTAAGGATGGAAGATTGGAAATTGGAAACATTAGAATTAGCGTCTAGAAATATAAATCCTAAGACTGCGGAATGAGAAATCTATGAAACATCCTAAATCCTAATATTAAAGTAATTGTGAGTTGAAAGATAGTAGCTGTTAGGATAAGGAATTATTATCTCGGAGAAACAGGAGTACATATGTGCTCCGGTCCGATGTGCATCCTTCAAATTTTCTATCTATAACAAATTGGCACGTGGCACGTATGATAAGGACGTATTTATTAAATTATTAGTCATAGTCATAAGCTATAGGGATTTCCAGGTTGTGGGAAAAAGTGACGAAATTGTTTCTTGTCAAAGTAATGGTTGATTGAAGAGGTTGAGACTTTCAGATTCCAGACTTTGCTTGCATACCCCAACCAGATTTTTAACAGTTGAAGAGTTTAGAATAATTAGGAGAGAATAAGATGATTAATAAAGAGGAATGAAAACTAATCTCCAATCTGTCATAAATAAAGAATAGGATAATTATAATATAATTTATTTCCTATAATTTGAAGCGGAGGGAGGGAGGGAGGGAGGTTGGGTTGATGTAGGTTAGCTAAGCAGGCAGGGATCTCCAATCTCATGTTGTGATATTATTTGGGTTGAGGTGAGTTGATTGGAGGTGTGAAGCCCTCCTGATCCAACTTAATTAATCCACAAATCCATATCTCTATCCCTCATTCCTATGACTATTATGAGTTATGAGTAAAAAGCACATCTCCGTCTCCACCCCATACTTAAATACATACACTATAGACTATAGTCTATAGGAAGGATATGAAAATCAGATGAATTTTGATATCCCATTCATCCTCTATTCTTTTCTGTTGTTATGAGGTTATTATGTATTATGAGTCAGTCAAAGTACAGCTGTCCTTCAGCATTCACAAACAGAACAACTACGCTTAAGCTTAAACTACAACTTTCATTACACTGCAATTTCACCAATACAATTTCACCTTCTTTCTTGTCACTTTGTTGATAGGAACTATAGCAAGGGATTCGGGAAATAAAGTAAGCTGAAATCAATCTTTTAATTCAATAATTTAATATTTAATATTTATATTCACTCACCCCATATATCCTATTCATATTAAGGCATCAAAGTTATTTTAAGGCTATTACATATAAAGGCTAAAAGACAAATTAAACAACTGCCTGCTTCCCAAGTGTTCATTTTTGTATTAAATCCAAAAACTCTTTGACTTTTCACTTTTGGTTTGTACTTACTTGCAAATATGATTTAGTGCGTTACGAACTCCTAATTTTATAGAAGCTGTTTTTAATGATCCTTTTACATTTACATCGAGTATTATCATTTTTTTTTTTGTTATTGTCAGATTTTTATACGGCTAAATTTGTGATTTGGCATTTAGTATGGATTGACAAGGGAACATTCCCAACTGCAAATATTTTACTTGGTTTGTGGTTAAATATATTTTCGCGGATTGTTTCTTCATCTTTGATCTTTAGAGTGAGAGAGGTTTGAAAATATGGGGGTGGTGGGTGGTACAATTGGGAATGTTCCCTTGTCATACTTTATATGACGCGATGTAAGGGCTGAACGTTGGTCAGAAAACGCAATTAAAGTTGGGATCGTTTAAACAAAATCCCTTCCCTTGTCCTTCCGTTCCGTCAAATTCCTCTTTGCCATGTGACATGAAAAGAACGGAGTAATGCTGCTAAATTGTTGTTAAATTCTTGATCTTTAATCTGATAAGAAAGAGAGATGTCGGAAGAAAGAGTTAAAATGAAGATAGGATATTATATAGGGTTTACGTTGCGTTTTACGTATTTGCGTCAGATATTCAGGAGTCCATTTCTCTCGATGATTCATATCATTTATGTCATCTAATTATTATTTTTATCGTAAAAATGTAGTTCTTAAGGAAAGAGAAGTTTTTCTATTGTTTGAGGTCGATTTAATGAGGAGCAGTGGCTTTGATTCGTTTGATTGTGAGAAGACGCCTTGTCCCTCTTTCTATTCTAGCTAGGCTAATATCGAGGGAATAGCAGTCTAGCTTATACTACACTACCTTACAACCTATATTAAATTCATATGAAGCTTTAAAGGAGAAGTTAATTAACTCTCCACGATTCATGTCATGGTTTTCTCCTTTCAATTCAACCAACCATTTCCTTCGCATCCATAAATATATTACATTACATACATCAACCATCTACTTTCTTTCTTCCTATTTCCTATCAACATTTACAAATATTTATTCCATTTATTTATGGAAAAGCTAAAAAAAGTAGTAAAATAAATGTAAAATTAAAATACACACCTTAATCCCAATATTTTAAACTCCGTCTACCTCCACAGACCTCATTAATTATTATTAGTATTATTTATTGCGCGAACAGACCATTACAACCATAGTATAAAAAACCCCTTTCGCAATAATGAAGATTTAACTTTTATTGACAATTAAATAATAACCATTGCTGCTAAGAATATTATCGGTTCGGGATGGAATTAACCTTCATGATCCCGCATTAATGCATAAGTTGTGGTTCCATTTTACTCTATACAGAATCTCCTGGAAGTTCATTTAAAACGTATACCTCTCCCATGTCCGAAACTGCTAATGCAATCCTTCAATGTCAAAGTTAAAATATTATAACAATAAAAAATAAAAGCAAATCTAGTGGATCTTGCTGAATAGGATTCTTATTAGGACACAGAGCATAGGTTCGCATTCTCTGATTCTCCGAGTTTTTGTAATGATTGGAATGTTCGACTCAGGGTAACCTTGACCTTGAGTGAGATTTGGGGAACCGATTTTTCGGGTCTTTGCACTCCCATCATCCCACTAGTATTATTTTGTACATAATGCATAATATATAGTTATTCAATTTAGATATCGATTGGTCCTGAATAGAATCCATAACCCCGATGTGGGCATGTTAATCCGGCAGTCCCACAACGTCATTGAAGCATTTAAAAAAAACTTACGTCATGTTTGTAATGCTAGAAGTCGAAGAATGTTTACATACTGGATGTGGCGTGACCAGTCTCTATGCATTATATCCTACCCGGATAGAATCCGAAAATCCGGAATATTCTAGAGATCTTCTCATATAAATACATATATATATTAGAGGAAAAAAACTACGGTATATAAATATAAAATCTAAATCTTCCTTTCTGTTTGTATAGGAGAAGTAAGGGAGAGATCGGAGTTTTAGATCCCCGAAAAACGGAGAAAACCCCCTCCGCCTTCCTCATAATATTACGAAGCAAGAGAAGGTACGGACAAAGCTCGTCAGGTTTCAGACACCTTTTTTATTCGCAACAAAATACGATCGGGTAAATCGGAGTTTCATCATTTTTTATTCAGCGACACCTCTAATCATTCAATTTTCCTTATTCTATTTTTATTAGGAAAATTACAAGCTCCAACTCGGCGTCATAATGAAGAACAGGGAAACAAGTGGAACTCAATCATTTTCCATATCAGTCCCGAATGGAATTCATTACAGAGAATGAAAAATTCAAGTCCTTCGACGAATTCAATGGAACAATTAGGTTCAACGATGTATTCTGTTTCTTAAATTGGACAATTAACTTGAGTTAACTAGTCCATAAATAAGTAACGCTTTCTTGGAACTAATATCATAAACAATTAATCGGAATTTGTTTCGAAGTGCAATAACTTCCTGGGTCTTGTTCTTTTGAATCCAGTTTAAAAGCTTATGGGAGTGAAATCTATTCCTTGGATATACAATCGAGTTGTTGGATTTCCAATTCGTTTAGCGCAGCCCAAAAAACGGATCTACATAAATAACCTAAACATCAAATCAATTGTTTTACAGTGCTACAGTTCAGTGGTGAAGAATTGCTTTTGGAACAAAATTTTTTGGATATTTTTAAGCCGTGACCTTGACTCCAGTTTCAGAGTTCATGACAGTGAATCGTGAGTCATTCTGGATTGAGCGATCACCTACGTTCGTATATATGGTAAAATACTGGACGATATCTGATAGCAATATCAGTGCTATCAACAATCAAGTGATTGATGGGAAAGATCTCAAGTGAAGTGTGAAGGGCTTTTTTTCATATCGCATTCTACAAAAGCTATATTCCCTATTCCATCAATATAAACTTCATTAGCGAAAAAGATTATAATTTCAGTTCTCAGCATATCCCATTTACATTGTTACTTTGGAGATCAATCCTCTTCTACCATAAACAACATTCACAATGGTAAAATTATTTTTATACTTTTAATAAATTATAAATTCTTATATAGTAATAGTTGCAACTAGCAACTATTACAAGCACCCAATATTGTTGTATGAGAGGAATATTGTTTTTGTTCTTTAGATTGTGGTTGAAAATTCTGGAAGGTTGGAATCGTTGGAGGATTCCGAAGGATACGACACGTCCAACGAAGAAGAGGCGGAGGAAGAGGTGGAGGACGAGAACAGCGACAGTTTCCTCCCTTCACTCGGACTCAATAACTATTTGAACAACTTGAACCTGAACTTCAATTTGAATTTAAACGACAGATTCAACGCTCTGGAGTCGTCCCTCTGGAAGTTCTATGAGAACACTCAGTTCCCTCAGTTCCCACCCGTCATCCGGAGGTCAAGTTCCGTGGTCATTGCCAACTTGTGGAAGCAGTTGGCGGACGAAGAGTCGGAGGCTCAGCTCAAGCGACTCCAATTCCAAGAAGTTCAGAAGAAGGCGACGGCGGAAGTGAGGCGACGATTGGAACCCAAGAACAAGTCACCCAGCATCCGTCAAACGAATCAACGGAGAGATCAGCTCCTATCATCCACTGAGGCCTCATTTGCAACCCATCCTCCTCAGCAGACGAAGATCGGGAGGAAGGCTGTGGAGGAAGGAGAGGGTGACGGACTTCGGTCTTTGGATCAGGAGTTTTGGTCACAACTCTTCGGATTCAAGACGGAGGCTGACGAGGGACTTGAAAGTTCAGGGCCAGAGGTGGCTGCCCCCACTAATTCCCAGCCCAAACCCCCTCTCAACCCCTTTTACAGTCGCCTTCATCTCACCGCTTATGACAAAATTAAGGTCAGTCGACATGAGTTAAATTCAGATTTCAGATAATCTTGTGTACTATAACCGAACTCACAGATATTCAAATTTCCTTACTTTTAATTTTGTAGTCGGGTGTTATGACGGTTTTGGTGTTACCGATCCGCCTATTAGCGATCCTGGTTTGTATATTGTTGGCTTGTACGTTGGCCCTAATTGGCACCCACGGACTAACACGTGAGCAGATCAGAGAGAAACCCTTGGCCAAATGGCGAAGGTATTGTGAATTAATAATTATTAATCAAATCAAACATTGTTCTATAACTTGTGAAGGGAGAATCTAACAATTTCCGAATTATATTCAGAGCATTACGTTGGATAACAGCTCATGTGGCGATGCGGTCCTTGTACTTCTTCGGTGGATTTCATTGGGTGAAGAAGATCGGGAAACAAGCCCCTGCGAGGGAAGCGCCTGTCGTTGTCGTCGCCCCACATTCCTCATATTTGGATGCTTTCGTCGTCATTTTGCTCGGCGGGCCAAGCGTTTTTGCAAAGGAGGCTGCAAGGGACACTCCATTCTTTGGAAGTGAGTCTCACTCTTAGCACTCATAATTTTCATGAATTATATTGTTACATATTCTTATTTCTTAATTGTTATTTGTGATCGTAGGGCTTATTGACTTCACCCAGCCAATCTACGTGAATAGAGAAGATCGGTCGAGCCGAAAAACTTCTGTTGAAGAAATCACGCGTCGAGCCCAAAGTCAAGAAGACTGGCCGCCAGTATTAATCTTTCCCGAGGGAACCTGTTCCAATCGGTCAGCCCTAATTCAGTTCAAGCCCGGTGCATTTCACCCCCATACCCCTGTACAGCCTGTTGTTATTCGATATCCTAACCGTTTGGATGCACCCACGTGGACATTTGGTATGAATTCTGAACCACTGGTGTTTTAAATACTATTCAATCATTTATGGCGATTAATTTTAACTAGAACTGTAATTTTAAACTTTCAGATAGCCCATCAGCGTAAGTATAATTTATTCTGCAGTAACATCAAGTAGTCTACAAGTTTATAATGTTTAGTTAAAAATATATAATTGGACTGTCGAATTTATTTACCATTGCTAAATCGTAGGTATTTGAGCCTCTGGTTGACGTTGACGCAGATTCATAACCACATTGAAATCGAGTTTCTTCCGGTTTATACACCCAGTGAAGAAGAGCGAAAGGATGCGAATCTCTTTGCTCATAATGTTCAACAAGTTATGGCAGAGTACGTTTCATAAGTTCGATATGATTTTGAGTATGATGATTTTATTTTCTTATTTTATTTGTTAAAATGTTTTATTTGCTCTAGGTCTTTGGGAATCCCAGCATCGGATTTTACATTTGAAGATGGCTTGGTTATGGCCAAGATCAGCCAGACACAGATCCGACATAAATTGGAAACGATTTGGAGAATCAAGGGAGACCTCAAGTACTTGTTTTTTTACACTTCCAAGTTATTATAGGAGTTGTGATTACAAAAGCACTATTTTTAATGTATTATATCGTATTTAATTGTCGTAGCTTACGGGAATCTCCGACAGAAACTACTCTAGTCTATGAAGGAACCACGAGTCAGGAATTCGAATGGAAGATCACGCTTTCAAGGTTTCAAGAGATCTTTCATATTGAAACTCTGAGCTCGAGTCCCGAGGTTGAGGAATTATTTAATTTATTTAAAGAGGTAAGAAATACATAAGACTCCAGATTACGACCTACTGCTATGATGATGTTTTAATTTTAACTCGTTGTAAATACAAAACAGTTGGACAAAAGTGAGATTGATCTCCGAGCCTATCTTCTCCTCGTCTGCTTCATGTACTCCGATGTACAACTTGATCTGCTCATCACTCTCATGTTCAAAGTATGCAATCCTTGCCGTAGCCAAATTACTCCCTTTCCCAATCAATATATATTTATAATAATTTTCTCATAACAGATGTTTGCTGGAAGAAAAAACGTAATGAGTCGGCAAAACTTTATTGAATTCATGGGGAACGTATTCGAATCTAATGAAACGGAGGCCAATAATCTCTTCAATGTCACTCTTGAAACTGGTCGGGAATTTATCACGTTTGGTAAATAAAATAAAATAGTACTTAAATCTGAAATGTTCTTCGGTTAAGGAAAGCAATTGTAAGGATTTAATGTATGATATGCAGACGAATTTCGAGTAAAAATCAAACGCCGGGTTGAGTACGTGAAGCTGTACGCGATGGAAGCAACTGGTCAACGGTCAGGGAACTTTCCCAAGAGAGATGAACGTGATTTGGACGCCAAACACCTCAAATCAAAAACCTCTTAATCAAACTTTTAGCCACTTTACAAATTAGAAGACTCGAAAAACGACAAGGTTCCTAGAACCTAGAACTGGCCCAGTTTATTCCCAGTCCGACCTATTTACCGACTACTTTATTACTTTTCAAGAATCGATAGATCATGTAATTTTCTCTTACGAATTGAATTTACAGTACAATAAATAAACGAATGAAAAGAATTAGGTATCACGAAGT
This sequence comes from Desoria tigrina, assembly GCA_906901685.1. Classification (NCBI taxonomy): domain Eukaryota; kingdom Metazoa; phylum Arthropoda; class Collembola; order Entomobryomorpha; family Isotomidae; genus Desoria; species Desoria tigrina. Next base: position 21,121 of record CAJQTU010000091.1, read on the forward strand.
AACGTTCATATTGCTATAATTTACTACAAGAGTCCTGCATTTCCTTGAGCGTATTTTAAAGGATCAAATAGGGATATGTGACTTTGCATTTATGAGGCTTCAGATGATGAAAATATATGAAGAAACAACCACAACTATGAAAATAACTTATTTGGTTCCTCCACAACACATTTCTTAACAAAACTTTAGTTTCTTGGCATACTTTATTACGATCAATGCATAATATAATCATGCTCATCAACATAAAGAATATTAAATGTGCTCAACCACAGAACAGTTTACTAACAAAACTGGAGTTCATTAAAATACTCTGATAATTTGATAATAGTTCATTCATCCCGACGACACTCATCAACCGCCAGTACATTTAATTGCGCACTATGAACAACACAAATATTCCAGTTAAATTGATAACATTGATTGTTTTGTAATAATACGGAGTTACAGGTTTGGAGTTTATTCATAAGTTTAGTAATTATTATGCTCAATTCCGTTAGTTGGGTTCAACCATGTAGTATGTACAAATATATATAGGTTTCTACAATACTTTAACGACATATGTACATAAAAGGAGAGGATTGGACCTTCGTTGTTTCCGTACGATAATAAAATATGCCAGGATTAAGCTAACAGCCTTTGTAGAGGCATTTTGACTTTCTGGCACTACATCCCCTCATACTCCATCTTCAGAATTCCAAATTATGAGGGGAGTCAATTGTCAATAGCCTTTTTAAGGCATCATTCGGCCATCAAAAAATATGGCAGATTTGGTTATTATATTGGACTATGGTAAACTCATTTCAGAGGAAGTTGATGATGTAAAATCTAATGATACCAAAAGCCCAGGACCCAGAAGTCATGAAATTAGTTATTACTTAAGACCTACGACCTATTTAATAAAATGGGAGATTGACTCTTTTTCTTTTGACAAGACCAGTAACGAGGTTTACCATATTTCTAAATCCATGTAAGTGGTGGTGATTAAATTGTAAACTTAGAATAACCTTAGTGCACCTCCAATCCCATCCAAATACTTACACACTATGCATAATTGATGATACATAATATTAGTTAAAGAGGTTGCGGGATTGATTACTAGCTAATTTCAATGATAACAATGACTGATTAGAATGGCTTATTATCTGAGCTCATTTTCAACTTCATTTCCATTTTGATTGTCAGAACTGATTGTCTTAAGTGTGGAGGATGTGAGTTGGGGTGCGGGGGTGGTGGAGGGGGTCGTGTCTGGCTGAGAAGTCGTTCCGCCCTCTTCCTCGTCAAATACGACGGGACTGAGGGTGGAGTCCACTTCCCCCGTTTCACGGTGGTCTCGATTCGCAGCCTCCGTTTCCGCTTCTTCTTCGATTGAGATGACGGTGGTCTCGATCCCACGCTCCCCTGCCACCACCGACTCCTTGGACTCACTCTCCACAGACTCGGAGAGGAGGGACGTGTTGGTGCCATGACTGTTGTTTATGTCAATGTCCCTATGGAGGCTGATGGGGGCAAAGGTCGTGACCTCCTCCCTCGATCCTTCCTCCTGAGGAAGGGCCAAAGGAAGAGACTCCTCGGAAGTACTGACGGAGGAACCCCCCTCCGCTTCCTCACTTCCGGTCAGTTCTTTGGAATTGAGAAGAGGGTGGATTGGAGAGAGGGAGGTTTGGACGGGGTGAGTGTCACCGTAATGCATGAATTCAGCAGAACTGGGCGTTGGACGGACTACGGCAGCTATTCTTTCAGTCTTGTTCTCATCTTCGGCTGAATTTCGGGATATTAAGGCCTGTTGTTCCGAGTACGACTCTTGACGTCCTGTTCGTTCTGAAGAGTTGTTACTCACTCCAGACTCTTCTACGCTTCCAGACACTTCCTGACTGTTTGGTTGACTTGTTGGTGGAATTCGTTCCAGAGATGCACTCGTGTCGGGAGACTGGGGAGATTCGACGGAGGATTCTTGAGACAGTTCGGAGGAATCACGTTGTAGGTTCAGCAAAATCGGTTCTTCACGTTCCGTTTGAGATTCTTCGGCAATGATGATCGGGCTGGGAGTTGTACTGCTAGATGACGTTATTACAGGTACTTCTGTCGTTGTTGATGTGGACGTTGACATCAATAGATCTACAGGGTGGACTTCCGGGATTTCGGGATGATCTTCTGCAGTTTGGTTGGTAGGAAGGATTGTGAGGTTTGAATGATTGGAATCTCCTTCCCGTGATTCAGCTGGTTCTTCTACAGTGTCAACAGACTTGGATGTCGATTCCTCTTCGACAATCAGAGCTGGAGAAATGGTCGTTTCGTCTGATCCACTTGTCCTTTCCGTCTCAACTCCCGTTTGTTCCCGAGAATCAGTTTGGGACTCTTCATGAGACGGAGCTTCCGGTATCGGTTCTGATTCTTCAGGAGAATGTGTTTCGGATTCAACGGGAAGTTCAACAACAATTGGAACTTCAGTCGTAGTTGTAGTAGACGTGGAAGTGCTAACAACTGCTTGATCCACGTGATCCTGTGTTTCAGAATCAACTGGGGTTTCAGGAACCGGTTCTTCGTCAGTGGGGGTTACAACAGTTGTTGGTACAACTTGGCTGTCGTCATGAGATGGAACGTCCGCGTCGATATCCTCAAGTCGTGGAGCTCCAGTTGTTGTTGAGGTTGAGAGGGCGGGGATTTCAGTATCAGGTGCTACAGAAGATGAAACTACAGCTGCTTCTTCGGGACTGGTTTCTGGTTCTGGTTCCGCTGTCGAATCTTCTGATGGAGTTTCGGGTTCGGGAGCGGGACTCTCGGGTTCTGCGGCCGGTACTTCCGGTTCTGCCGAAGGTTCGGCGGAGACTTCAGAAGAGATTGTGGAAGACGGTAAGACGGGGACGGTAGCGTCCTTGCAAGTTTTGGAGTCGGAATCTAAGAGCATGGTTTCGGGACACGTACAAGAAAATTCCAGAAATTCGGAATCGTAGATGCAGAAATGAGAGCAGCCGTTGTTGTTGAACTTGCAGTGATTGACCACTTCTGCAAATAAACAAGAGAGATAGGGGTTCAGTACAGACGTTTAGGAGGGTTTGGTTAAATAATGGTCTCTGAAAAATTGGTCACAAGGACCAGTGTACAATAAATTGTCTCATTTTTCCTGACAATTTTTTCGCCACAATTCTAGCTAGCTACCGTTTAGGAAGCCAATATTTTTTTAAGGAGTTTATTTCAAGGATGTAACTTACTGTAAGAAGACAATTCTTTGATTTCAAAGTCCCCGAAAGTAGTGACATTGGCAAGGCGGAAGTGGATCGTGTCAAAGTCCATGCTTTCTTTCATCCATCCAATCCGCATCTTAACAACAACGCTTCCAGGCCTGTCATATATCAATTATCATTAAATCATCGTTCCATATCTTTGTAGTAAAATCTCCAATTCGAATAAAAACATACGCAAATTCAACAATCCGAATCTGTACTCCATCCAAGTCCGCCTTCTCCTTCAAAAGATCCTTCATCTGTATAAAAAAAGAGTTTGAATTAATTTTAAGTTGAGTAGTTTTAGATAATGCCAAGTTATATATTTGATTAGATGTCATACCTGTGTCTGGATCTTGGTTGCAAGGGTGGAAAACTGTTCACTAGATTTGTTATTCAAGGCAGCCTCGTAGTTGAGGTTTGTTATATGGTAGACGACATCCGCTGCCATTGAGACTGGAACAAAGGAGTTACGGTTCCAATTAAAAGCCGTTCCATCAACATATCGTAGTAATTAGTTAATTAATATTTACCATAAGTATTATCGGGAGAAATAGTTATGGGCTTTCCAGTAGTGGTTCTTGAAGTAGTGAAGGCCGTGGAAGTGGAGAATACCGAAGGGGGTGTGGTGGATACTTCAATTTGGACAATTGAGCCTGAGCCAGAGATCGTGTTGGGTTCCGAAGTTTGTGGAATAATTCCAACTGAAATGCAAATTAATTTTATAGAACGATTGTCATCTAAATAGGTTCTAATAGTAGATTTAATTATTTGAAAGAACGTACGGGCGGCGAGTACGGCGACGGCGACGATGGCGGCTAGAAGGAACGCGCCGAAGATCCAACACAAATATTTCTTGACCGATCTCTCTTTCCTCTTGTCTTTCGTCACGTACAACTTCTCACTCCGTCTACTAAAAGAAACAAATTAATGGTCATTACAATGTCTCAACTACAGCATTTTTACACTTAACGAGTCAAACTTAAAAGCTCCCGATTCGATTTCAACAGTTTTTACCATTATTTTCTACGCTTCATTGAAGTTTTGTTAGAATAATTCCCACTGGTTTCGAAATCCTCAATACAATATGGAAAAGAATGTACGCGGGGAAGTTAAAAACACTGGATCTATCACAATACTATTTTATCAATCCTTAAACGCTAACTTTCTATATAGTTTGGGGTCAAATCCAAAAAAAAAAAGAAAAAAGCTTCCGTTTATCTAAAAAGTTGATCTTTCTTTTCTCCGCGTTACAACGTTAGTTTTACCTCCACACGTGGATATATTTTCTTGACGATTTCGAAGAGTGAAAATTTTCATATGTACGAATAAACGTTTTAAATAATTAACAATGGACTAAAAATGTTTAAAAAATTTTGGTACGAATTGGGACCCGGTTTCTTCCAATAGCTACGCGTTGGTGACAATATGGATTAAAGTGTAATAATGTGTGAATACCTAAGGAACTTCTTGTGAGTGTTGACGGGTATGAAGTAGTCGTCCATCTGCTCGTAAGGTCCGAATTCTGCCATGGGTCGAGCAGGGATCGTGTTCATGATGTTCATGTTGATAAGTTCAGAGTTGACTGCTTCGGTGACCTTCCCCTCCCCCGCACTCCCCATGTTAATCTCCGTCTCCTTCCTCTCCTTGGACTCTTCCACCTCACTTCCGCCCTTCGTCTTCTGAGGACTCATTTCTGAGGACTCAGAGTTGAAGCCCTTGTTCTCGATCCCTGTCGCATCTCCGGTTCGATTGGCATAGGGGGATGGTGGGGGTGGCGGAGAATCTTGGATCGGGATAGTCACGTCGCTACCACTTGAAACGCTCATCTGAAAAAATTGTAATTAGAGGAATCGTTCATTAAAACTGCTCAGTTTCCAAAGAATTCTATGGACCAGCCATATTTCCTCACTAATTACTTCTTCAAGAATTGACATTCCTGTCCCTGGAATCCCATGTCAAAGCCCTCCTTACTCGTGGGAATTTCCTTCAGATGCTAATTAATTAATTGTGATGAATGAGTTCGGACACATTGCATTTTTTTATCAACTTATCGCATGCATATGCATTTTCAGATTCAAGTGTTGCATAAAACGGTGTGATTTGAGACAAATGAACCATTCAGGAAGGGAATCATTGACTTCATATCATTCATCTTTGTTTGGAAATCATGACTCATCAAGCAAAATCCATGAACTGAATCTCCAACTCTATCCTCGGACTATGTAACATTGGTCTTATGGGGAAAGTTAACATTGTAAGATAAGGATATTGTTCATGTTATGAGAGATTAGATTTCAGCTTCCCCAACATTTCCGTGATTTTTATTCCAGCATTTTCTGTTCTTGACTCTTTAGTTTTCAGGATTGAATTACTGGACTGTAAAATTCCATCCAAAAATATTCACTGCTTTTGCAGAACCCAAATGTACAAATATTTGTAAATATCCTGAATCGCTCTTTTGCTCTCTTACAATTAGACTCTGTACAAGCTTGCAAAAAATAAAATAGTTGTGTCTAATAACGGAAAGGGGTGATATAAATGGTTTGCGGTGATGTGGAGATTGTTTGTGATATGACCAAGTTCTTGAACTTAAGTCCCTTTATTAGTACTTGTTAATTCCCACCCTTCAGCTAACGTTAATTTCCTGACTGCTAATGGTAATGAAGTTCCGGAGTTGAATAACCAGGACCCGCTTTCTGTAAACATTTACTCCATTAATCCCACACCACCAACTCATCTAAAACTAAATTAGCGAATAAATATACTGGTAGTGCGTGGGTGGCAGTAAGGGTTAAAAATCTAATGTGAGGACAGCTACTCCGGCATCCCTCAACCCAACCGAGTATCGACAGAAGTATAAGAATATCATACGTTTTACAACAACTCATCAACTATGGAAATTATATTTAAAATAAATGCAGAGCTTATTCCATGGATTGGACGGCGGTGTGCCAGTCATTGAGATGGACATCCATACCAATTTACATTCTATTTATATCCCATATCCCATCTCCTATACAACAATACAACGGGAATAATACATCAGCCATATAGGGACTTTTTTCAGTCCTGACAACCTGATTAAAGATTGGGAAGTAGATATACGATTCCAATGACGGGTCTCTTTCCAGAGGATCCCTAAAATGTACTTTTTTAAACCCTATTCACCAGCTCTTTTAAATAATTCAAAAATTAAAATGACCAAACATATTGTAAATTCAAATATCATAATGTAGTGGATAAATGAAAACTCAGTTAACGCAAAATTGTCATAGTCGAAGATGTTATAATTGTATGATCGTATTAGAGCAATTTAAAATTGAGATCCCTATGTTAAGATTTGGAATTTGATTGATATTTTGCAGTTGAGACTTGAAAGTGTTCCCTTGTAAGAGAGAACATAGGTAGCCGATTCATTTCCGCTTCTAAGCTCTTTTAACTCTTGGAGTGAAGCTGTTCGGAGGATCCCTAGGCGTGGACGGGTACACTTTTGGATCTATTGTTTCTGGCATGGACAATAGTAGATAGAGTAGATGCATCTGAATTCCAATAAGACAACTACCATTTATTTGCGGTTAAATTATGCTTTATATTTATGAACCGAATGGAATTCTTAGTTTGCGTAATATAAACTTGATTTTTATCAGCATTTATTCGTCAATTTCTCGTATATGGGAAGGAAATGCAATGGAGAAGAATTATTAGCTCGCCTATTTGAAATAAGATTCAAGGTTTGAAGCAATCATAAAGTTCTCTGCTCATTCTTCAATTCATATCCGATCTTTGCACTCTATTTTAGTATTGAGATGGAGAAATATTTATTTATTATTTTATTGCAATATGACACCCACAGTAGATGTACTTGGATTTAGAGGAGAAGGGATTATAGGATGTGTATTATACTTTTGATAGAGGTAAAATGGATGTAATGATGTAGGGTAATGACCAGAGCTTTAAAATCGGTCTGTGTCCAATGGTCCATGGCCGCAGGGCCGATAAATGTTTGTATTCGTCTAGGAGTCTAGAGTTAGAGTAATAGAGATCTAACATGCCATAAATAAATCAACGTTTAATATAATACTATCAAATATCAACCACTTCCTGACTTATTGATGGCAAAGTCAATCGTCCCATCCCTATAAACAACTGAGCCTTCGAAATCCAATCAAAGAATTTAATATGTTCATTTTAATACCATTTAAATTTAAAATATGTAATTGGTGAGAGGATGAGTTAGGAGATAAATGGAATCCATAAGGTCTGAACTCGCTTGCATTTGTCACAGCATTCCGGCATAATTGGAACCTTCGTCCCTATGATGGGAGGGGGATTAGGTAGGTTATTAAGATAGGTCCAACCTGGTGAGATGAGAGATTAGATTGAAACTGTTAATTGTATACACATAGTATTTGTATTTGTCAAATATCGTGAGAATTGAATCTGAAGAATAAGTCAAAGTCAGCCTTGCATTTCCTAGCGTTTTGTAATTGCGGATGACGTATGTCGCATGTCGCATTATGCGAACGGAGAATGTGCCTAACTCTTATGTCCATGTCCCCTTCCATTCAATCCAATAGCCCCTTAGCCCTGAGTAACGGGATCGAATGGATGGAAGAACATAATAATAAATCGGAATGAACAAAAATAGTGCAGTTTAGGAAATTAATCAAAGAAATTCCCACTTGATATCGTCCCTTCGCTTGCAGAATTTAAAATCTCCACTGAAAGAGGATCTGACTTAAAGATATTAAAGTACGAGTAAGAAATGATTTGGTGGACAATTCATCGTCTTCACCTCTTTTATCAATCCGATATTCAATATTTTTTCGTAAATATTGTGTTAAAACATCAAAGAGGTATTAGGAATAGTCTAGAGATGACCTAAGAACGTAATAAAGATGGTAGTTCTGTTATGCATTAAAACTGTTCAAGGAGGCTCTTCACCATTGAGAACTTGTGAAACTATGAATCACTGCAACTCAAGTAAGGAAGTAGTAAAGCAGGGTTATGTGACATGGTAAACGATGAGTTGCTGGCCGGGGCTATGTATGGATAAGTATTTATTAGGAATGAAAATATTCGAGAGTAATTATTTGAGTAAGATTAAAGTAGTTAAGGGGGTTTGTTGTGTAGGTTGGTAGTGGGGGTTGTGGAGGGCAAATGTCCCGCAACAGGTTCCGGAGTTCCCAGGCACCTCAATTTAAATGCTAAGAGGCTGTATGGGATAAGGTACAGCTCCCGGCATTTCCTACGATATCCATCCGACAAGATCCTCATAAATTGACTCCTAATCTGTGCAGGAATAGCTCCATTTCCGGTGTCGGAGGTCATCAACACCTTACTTTACTCCATCCTACCTTCTACCTCACTATCTCAAACAAACACGTGGGAGTATCGAGTAGGACTCGGAATAGCCAGAATCCAGCTACAACACAATCCAACAACCTAAAACCATATTGGCCGAGAGCTAAATGCTCATGAATCATCAAAGCTAGTTCAATTAATATTTCCCTTCAAACTTAATCAAATATTTAATTATGATTAGATGTGGACAGCCACAGGCCGCAGTGCCACCCATTCTAAACGTTAAAAGGTAGGGGAGTGGTAATGGGTCTGTTGAAATTGTGCAGGTTAAGATCTTCATGTCTCATGTTGCAAATCAAGGCAACGACTTGCCCTCTGTCCCTCCGTCTCTCTGTCCGTCCGGAGGTTAAAGGTTAATATTTTTTGCAATGATGTAATGTAAATGAACGTTTCTGGATGAGTTTTTCAAACAGGGTAAAGTATCGACGTTACAAGAACGCATTCGTGGGAAGGTTTATTAAGTGTCATGTTACGTTAAAAGTGTTTTTGGCCATAAAATATAAAATGAGTAAGAGGTTCTTCAACCTGACTTAAAAAATCGTTCCACTTCATTTAAAATATATTTTTTTAATGATCCCATATATTTTTTTGCTAAATGATGTTGAGAATTGAGCTTGACTTAAATGAGCAAAGAATCTCTTTACTTCTTGATTAACAAACTTCTATTGAACTCTAACTCAATCTCGTAATTTAATTTGTTGGATAGGGAACTGGATTGAAGGATTGTTTTAAGTTGGAGTAATTATAGGAATTTATTTTTTGAGGGTGAAATCAGTGAACCCTCAACTTCCTTCCCACCTCTTCATATATCATTTAACCTGTAATTACCTATGCACTTGATCATATCCCATATGCGATTCCAATAATAAGAGCAATTATGAACCTCTCAAAACTCTCAATCACTAGTGCCAAAACGTGATAACTCGACAACAGGAATTTGTTTAAGGATATCGGGAAATCGTAAATTTCGGACCGTTTTTATGAAACTTTCCCGTTTTTGCGCCGTAATTGTATAATTTTGTTGGGTAAAATACAGTAAAATCGGAAAATACTATGATTTCTATCCATCCACGTTCTAAATAACTATAATGATGAGATTTAAATTCTGGAGAGTGCAGTTATTCAACAATAAATATCTCATTATTCTTGAGTTTAATAATTGCAAGCATTTGTTCTTAAAAATATGGGGAATTAAAATAAGTTCCAGTTTTCCCAACCGACCTATCAAGCCATTAATCTACGCAAAGAGGATAAATCTTATCTCTATTCCTTTGCAGTTTCTGGCCAAGAGTTTCGGTTCAAGGACCATTCCACTTATGAAAAAGCAGAGAAAGATTCGAAGATCGGGAAAAGAGTCTAATAACCTCTTTATAACCTCTTCTTTAACAAATGTTCTCAAAAGTTTAAACTTGGAAATTAGTAAGGATATGAAACTAAACAATTAAGAGCTTCAACTTTACAGCCCTTCATATTCATAAGCAACTCTCCAACACCAAACTATATTCTTGTAATTAGTCAGAGTTTCAGACGTATTATAGAGACAAGTGACTCTATAATAACTTGTAATGTAATCGAGCTCTGAGATTTGGAAAATTCAACTTTTATTGAAATTAAAATTAGGGATAGCATTATTAAAAATGCTTCTCTTTCTATTTATAATTAAAATTAAAAGCAAGTACCTACCCAAATGGTCCGGCTTGTACTTTTAAACCGTGCGTATTCATGTGAGTCTTTAATTGAATTTAAAGATTTTACATTCACATACATTGAGGTTATATTATAGATATACTGAATATCCATATCCGTAGATCGTAAATTGCAAGAGTCAATGACGGATGCCCAATTATTTTTTTGGAGATGAAGTCTAATTGGAAAGATATTGACAAACTAGTGTGAGTAAATTCCCTGTCCTCGAGGAAGAATTAATTGGTTATAACGACAAGGTCCAACGAACATGTCATATTTAGAAGAAAAAAATGCATTTCTTCTGAATGACATTTTAATAGGTTTATAGTTTATAATAATAAAATAATAATTTTCTTCACTGAATGATTTGGTAAGTAAAATATGCATAATCATTTTTCGAATGCCAGTTTATATAATAATTTGGCTGTTTGCAACTAAAATGCTATTTACATTGGTTTAATGTTTAAAGTCCAGTTTAAATTCCTTTAAGCCATTTTGAATGGGATTGAGGTGAACGTTGTCTTGATAGGATTGACTTGAAACTCCGTAATAATATGTTAATATACTTGATATAATTATGTTAATGTAATATAATGTATTATCAGAGATATACGAATGTACGAGTAGTATAGGGTGCCTTGCCGTGCCTGGCCCACAGATTCAGGTCGATAAGAGTCCCAATAACTATATCAAGGTCCTTCAGTTACCCCTTAACTTAAACATATCCCTCTCTTAACTAATTCATCTATATTCACATTCACTTTCATTCAACTCAAAATACGTTCAGTATTTGCAGAGCAGACTACAAATTTTAATTGTAAGACCACTAACTAACAATCCTACATTAACATACTTCGGACTCTGAACAGACAGTGTCAGGCTTTAATTTAGGTGATTAAATAATAAGTATTTGGAGATTCGTTGAATTTTCTAAATATTGTACTGTAGGGTTTAAAAGAAGGATAGAAATAACTTTGGCCTCCCAAATTGAAAGATTTATTAAGGTTGGTCATTGACATTGAAAATATTGAAATGCAAATTGCATTTATAATCATTTATAGTCAAGATATTTATGACTGTCGCTTTTCATAACTTGAGCACAGGGGACTGTCCATTTCCTTTCCCATCCCCTTATTAAAGGGTGAAACCCTTTAATGTTTTTACCTTGTCTGTTTGTCTGTCTGTCTGTCTGTCTGTCTGTCTGTCTGTCTGTCCGTTCGCAGCATAACTCTCGAACGGTTGAATATTTTAAAATTCTTTTTTCGGAAAACCATTCATGACCTTCCAGTGGAGGCTGAGTTTGTTTGAGGACCGTGCAGGTCAAAGGTCAAGCGGGTACGATCAAGAGTCACAGTTTTGTTAAATAGCAACCCCAGATGTGTACTGTATCGTTGGGATGGTATGGTCTGGTGTTGTTCAACGAGGTATATAATTTTACTCTATGATTGGGGAAATGTGAGAATCTCTATCAAAACGACTCTCATGTGACGGGTAACGATGTTAAGTGTGATTTGACGTATTTTTCGTGTGGTTTCACCCTTTTATGATGTGCGTTTGTAACGGTTTATTTTTCAATCAATTTCCGCTCTTTATGTTCAACTTTAACTAGTACAACTTCCATGCCCTCACAGTACTTCAAATTATGACACGTCTCTCCTCATTCAAGGAAGTTTAATAAAATCAATTACTAAATAATAATTACTGATAGTATTATATCATATGTTGTCGTGAGTAATTGAAGGGCTGAAGTTGGTCTGATTCGGTAAGGTTAGCAAGATCCAGTTCTTCCATAAAGAATAGGAAAAGTGGTTCTCCTCGTAAGTTGATGGGATGAGGATTTGTCTTTAATTCCCTTCAGCATCCGGCCTTTAAGAACCCATACTTATCACCACTCCTCATTAAACTATATACACCCTAACCGACAAAAGATCAAATCGTCCATCAACAAAATACCTATTTTTCTTCTGCATAATTACAACACCTTTAAGTACCTTTTAGTTTTACGAAACAATTTCTTAGAAGCCCAATAAAAATCTGGATTTTTACAAAGGTAGCTCCTTCAAATCAAGGAGTCCTATCATTGAGGAATTTACTAACAAAATCTAATCCGGATATTGATGAATTTAAACTAGTTAAAACACCAAGGACTCGAATAACCCAAAATCACAGAGTTTGGGCTACCCAATTTTTCAAATCATACTTACATAACTATTAACATTGAGAACATAACTTAAGTAATTACTTGACATTCTGGGAATTCGGGAAACCTGGTTAGTAGTGACATTTTAAAATTAGTCTCCGAGTCACCTTGAATGTGTAAACTAATTATGGAGGATGGAAGAAGCCATAAATTAATTAACAAATTATCCTGTCGCCTTCGGTAAATTAGATTACTCCTCAACCCACAATAACTGTCTCACTTTCCAACAATATTTTTTGACCTTCGACCTTGTCCAACTTTAATTACGGAGGTGGAATCGTTGAATAAATTAAATACAGATCGAGGTACTTCATTCCTCGAATTTGTCTCATATTTATGGACTTTACGAAGGCTAACCTAAATTACACTTTTAAGAAACCTGAGAAGATGGTCAACCAATTCTGAATACAATCACCTCGTCATCATCTTCAAACTTGATTTGTCAATTCAATTTGTCAATCTCCAACATATTCCTGCATGATATAGAATAAGAGGCAGTCCTAGTCTAAACGGAATGTTGACGCTTCTAAAATAAATGATTAAGTGAAGGTACTTTTGGAGTCAATTAACTAATTACTACAAGATTTGACAAGAAAAGAAATTTGTATTTGTTTTACTAAGGAGCCATTCATAAACTCTATTAAAGACTTATTTTATTTTGTAGTCATTGGCAGTTTTCGATAATCCTGTCAATTTTGGACATTAATTCGGGTAAAACTGTAACATTTCTTTAATTCTCTCGTTATGCCGGTTGGAGGAAATGATTAGGAAAGTGAATTTCTTCCACAATTAACATAATATGTGACAAAGATAAATAAAATAATAATAAGAGTAAAAGTAGTACAATAAGTTTAGGTCAAGGGCCCTCCTCACATCTCCATTCACTCACGACACTTTTCCCATGTTCTCCTAAGAATTGCTCTGTCTGTCCGTCCCTCCCTTCTCTAACTCTCCAACTCTACAATATTTTGAAATTCTCGTGACAACATTTGTGACATTCCAGGGCTTCCAGCACAAGCTAACTTGTTTTTTAGGACCGAAAAGGCCCTAAAGTCTAAAGTCCTATTAAGCAAAGTATAAAATGTTACTCGATGGTTGGGTAAATTTGAGATCTTTCAATGAAACGGTTATATAATATATATTGCGGATACATTATATTCGCAGTAAACACAATGTTGAGCGACTCAGTTAATTGGATTTAAAATTATGGATGAATGATTGGATTCATCTCTCATAGGACGAAACAAAACAAAGATTTGCGACAAATCCCGTTTTAAATTGATTGATACATAATAGCAGCTTGGAAAGTGTGCCCAATATGTGAAAGCGAATTCATGATCTGTACCCCATGATCTGATTACTTATTAAATCGATAATGATGTTTAAATATCAAATATATTTACTCTGCCTCGGTTTCTACCAATTGGACAAAATTTGAGGACTTGATATTATATTGATGAACTATTAAATAGAAAAGTCTGAACTGTAAATCTGTGTTCCTCTGAATGTTGGAGAGGAGTAGTCGTTTTAGGAAAGTAAATATTTTGAATAAATAATTGAGATTTTGAAGATTTTTGAGCTCAGCTACTTGATTTGTATGGATTGAGGTTAGGTTTCCAGTTCCCCATCCACTTCCTTCCTCCAATATTGCATTCAATAAAATAAACAAATAAAATGATACAGCATTCTAGTTGGCAGGAGTTGAGTATTTAATATTCCACATTTACTAACGACCACTTAATCATCATCATCTCTACTCATCTCCATCTCATTAAAATTCAACGATCCCCAACTTTTTAATGAAAAATAAATGCTTTAGACTCAGCACAAATCGTCTTCACTTTTATAACCCTTCAGCTTCACAATCTATTGAGGCCCTGTGTTCTTTGACTCGCGGGGTAAAACTAGTATCGTCTATGCGTAAGAAGCATATAGGTCCGGGCAGAGAGGACGAAACGAGTTTTTCCCGGCGAGTCAAAGAACGCATTGACTTTATCATCACATTTCAAAAATACCAAAAACATTCCACACTAAAAATAGGACTGTCATTAAATTCGACTTAAATAAAACCATGAAAAGTATCTTCATATAATATTATATTTAGTATTGGTTCGAAGTACTGAATTGTGTTGAAGTTGAATCGACTCAATTTATGGTATAGTTCGTATTATGAGCTGAAAATCTGTTTTATTTCAATCCAATGAGTTTAGTAAGGATCTAAAAATATTTCGGTAATTCTAGCCGACATAGTCCAAAACAGACGGTCAACGGTTTGATAAATATGCAAATAATATTTCACATCAAATGAATCATCGGAATTCGTGCAAAGTACCTCGTCATTTGCACAGAATTAGGTACACCAATTTTGCCACTAAATTCAGGAATGCTAGTCAATGAAACGTTTAATTGCTACTATGCTAATTTCATCAATAATCTATACATCCGATATTGTTATTTAGTTATGCCTGGATTCCCATACTTTTGCAATACACAGCATATACATTACGATCATTTTTAATTGTATAAAGACTCAAAAAATTTCAAAACGTTTTATTTTAAAATGGGGCCACCCATTTCCAACAAAGAAGGATAATAGATCCTTGATTATAATTCCTAATTAATTTTTTAATGGTAATTGATTTTGTTTAAAACTTTGCAATAGATAAATCAATACGTGTCGTAATACATGTAATCACATAAGAATTGTGTTCACCATAAGATAAATTGCTCATTGGTGGTCTGTTTTTATTGCCACTTTTCCTAATTCCTCGTTAGCAAGGGAGAGAGAAGCCGTAAAACCACAAATGATCCAATAAAGAAGTTTTAATCAGCCACAAATTAGCCCAACTATTCACAACAAAACCGTTCTACCCCATTACAAAGGCTTATAAATTAAATAGGGGAGGATAGGAAAAAGTGCAGTCTAGTTGCATATTTTAAGAATGGGACAAGCAAAGAAACGTAACTTTAAAAGCATTCTTTGCAGATTGTGGAGCCATGAACGACGATGAACCATTCATCCATATGCCAAAGCCCTATTTGACATCACAATACTCAAGGTCATTTAATAAATGGTGAAACCCTTCAATGTTTCTACTGTCTGTCTGTCCGTCTGTCCATCAAACCCTTGAATATTAAAATGCAGATGCCCTTTGAGGGCCGTGTGAGTCAAAGGTCAAGGGTCACATTTTTCAAACAGTAAGCTCACATAATATGAATACTGCATTCAAGATTCAAGTACTCTTTACGGACATATACAACTTTACTCTATGGTTGGGGAACTGTGAGATTATCTCTCGTGTCGGATAATAACCTTAATGGTATTCGACGTTATGTTTCGTGTGGTTTTACCCCTTTTGATGTGTGTTTCTAACGGTTTATTCGCTGTCCCTTCATTTTCTTAACAATTCTGTACTTTTAACTGAAAAGTACTCTCCAAAAACAAAGATCTGTTCATAATTTTTGATGCACTAAAAAAGAAAGATTAAGAAGAATTTGACTTGAGTTTTATTTTGATTGACGGATATCGTGGTGGTGAGGTTTTGATTCCCACCCTTTAAAACTAAGAACGTATTGATTGGAGTGGATTATATATTGTCTCGGCTAATTCTGTTCTGAAAAGATTGTGCAAGTCCTTTCTAACAAATCATAAGAATAATTGAATCCAATCAATTGCTACCAAAGTACCTCAAATACGTCTCCAACCATTCAGTTGACGATAATAAAATCCTGCATTCCTTGCCAACAATTGAAAGTACAAACTAACCTAACCATTTTCACAATCCCGTACTTTCCTACCTCTATTCACGATATATTCTTAATCCATATTTAAAACGATCGTCAAGTAAAATACATTTGCAGTTTTTAACGTCTCGAGTATCTTTTCATTTCTTCCATTAATTATGATGATATACGATTATCTAATTCAATTTGGCACTCTTCTTGTCTGGATACCGTGATATTTGGTTGGGATAATGTTTCTATCGGCTAAATGACGGCATTTGTCAGGAAGTCTCCATACTCTAGAAATAGATAATATTATAAGAGTTAAACTGAAATAGAATTTATACTGGGTTTCGTGATAATTTGATGATGGGGTGATGAGAAATCTAATATTTGAGAGGAAGTGACGTTTGCGATTGAGAAGTAAGGATGGTGAGATTGGTGATTAAAAAACGATTAAAAATATCTGGTTCGAAGAAATGCATTTAATTTCGTAGCCTGCATTTAACCAATAATCACCCAATGAACTTTATCTTATCTCATTTTTTATCACCCTCCACTTAATGCAAGTAACAGCTATTCATATACACTTCCCGAGATTAAATTACTACAAAAAACTCTAAAGAATAATATATTATAAGAAGCAGCTATGTTTCTCTAGTACCATTGACCACTACTACGTAATTTTATTTCAATTACTCTATGGCCAATTAAGAAATATTTAAGAACCAGACGCATTTATAATTATTTGAATGCTACAATTTATCACGTTATGGTTGATTTGGTACGGAAATGTGGCAAAATATATCGACATCGTTAATAAGTGAAGCTTTGCATTTTATTACGTCAAGAGTGATCCTCTATGAAGTTATGTCACGAAAATTAATCCAGTAGCTGAGATCATTTAAGTACTTTTTAATATTTTAATACTCTTTTAATTTGAAAATGTTTTGTATTAAAACCCTTACGATGTCAGCATTGGATTTATTCCACAAACAAAGTATTTCCTGGATAGTGTTCACTTTCATTTTTAAAACTGTGTAAACTATAAATATCACATTCAAATTATGAGCATGCGTAGAGGAAAAACTTGCATGAAATAGCTCTAAAAAACAAACATCCATTGCAATTTTAACTGCCTAGTTTATTAAATCAAAGCACTTTACAGATCATCAGTTTTTATTGATTAAGTAGTTAACATCTATTTTCTGTGTAAAAAATTCTTTATCTAGGAATATGGGAATGAGGATATTATTAGGTGATATTATATTATTTGAAAAACGAATAAACTATACATTCATTCACGGCATTTAAAAAAAAGCTATTGCTATTTATTAAGATAAAAAAAATCGAAAAGAAGCCTTTTAGGGAGGGATTGAAGTGTATAAGGCCACTGCATGCCAATTTCTAATTTCCGATTCATTAAACTTAAAGAGGCTTTAAAAAGGTTCAGTCTTGTGCATATGAAAGTGGACATAAATATCTAAACACATTCTAAATGTATTCCCAATCGCAACATTCTGATGATCCCTAAATAATTTTTAACTAAAAAAAAGTAGAAAAGTAGAAAAACTGAATTTTCATCTCTGTTTTATTAATAAGCAAAAGCACATCATGAAAGGGGGAAATAACAAGACACACTAGACCAGACTTCACATAGCATTTAACGCCGTTGTTCGAAACACGTATGGGAGCCGTTGAAAACAAGAATCTCAAATTTCCCCAACCATAGAGTAAACTCATACATTGTTGAATATCACTCGACTTGACGTTGTGACCTTTGATTTTACACCCCTTGAACTTTAACTTACTTTGTTTCCATTGGAAGGTCATCCGGATCAACTAATTTTTGTTCGAGAGTAAGCGTATCAAGGGACAGACGGACGGACGGACGGAGTGAAGCCTTAAGAGGCTTTGGAGAAGAAAGGTAAAGGAGCCCAGCCCAAATTCGTAAAAAAAAAGTCTTGAGTTGTATTTGAGGTAGTAAGTAGTTGGTTGGAAAATTGGCAAAATACCTTTCGATTTCAAAGGAGGACCGTCCATGAATTTTATTAGTTATAAGACGAGAGATAGTGAATAGTAGGCTAAAGAGGAGTGTGACCAATATTTGAGTAGATATCGTTGAATGAGAACTGTATGTCTGAATAAGTACCTCACCACCTTATTGTTAGATGCAAATTTGCAGTACAAGGCAGAAGGGCTTCGCACGTTTTTGAGCTGATGACAGAAGAGTTGTTGGATTTGCATATGAGAATAGGTGCTGGTTCTGGCCTTTTGCCCCCGAGCACAAACACAATTATACAGCCTTTGTTACTAATTTATAACCGACTCTTTCACCGGCTCCCCTTAAAAACTAAAAAACTCAAGACGCCCAATTTTGTTAGACAAAGAAGCTGGAACTCCAGGCAAAAACTCACCCTTTCCATTTCAAAAACATTTATTACAAACCTGCCCTTTCAACTGCCTTTGCCTTACATACAAGCCTCACTATTACAGTTCCTTCTAATTTAATCACAAAATGTTGAAGATTTCCAATCAACATAAAACTCTGTGACGAGACTTAAAGAATTTAACCCAAAATTACACGATAAATCCAGAGAGATTATGATTCTTGGACGTTTGGACGAAACCCAAAAACCTATATATATATGTCTCTGTAATATTAAGACGCTTTTTGACCTAGTGGTACCCAAGTATTCTCTGCGAAATTCCCATGCAAATTTCCAAATTTAGCTCTGAATTAACATTTATTACATTGCAATTCCCTGAATTAATGGAAATGCATTTTGGTGTAATGTTTTTGGATAAAACGACGTTAAGATTGTCAGTAGGTGTTGGGGTAGTAGTTGGTGCGGAAAAGTGGTTCGTCCCAAAAGACCTTGAAAGTTGGTCTGAATTAATTTTTGGAAGCCACCAACCGCCAAATCGTTGGTTGGTTGGTTGGTTGGTTTAGCTTTATTGATGTCAAATTGGGTCAGCGAACTGTTCTTCCCCCAAGGACATAAGATACGTAGGAGTTACATTACATAGTCATAGTTTTTTTTTACTAATAAATACGATAAATTTAATAATATCCATCTAATTTAATCTACATAAATATCGAATCTTGGTTTCATAATAGATTTTGTCAAACTGTGAATAAATTGCGCTTGACACATTTCGGTCGATTGAAGGTTCCTTGGAAGGTCATTCCAAAGAATCGTTGCCCGATATCTAAAATTATTTTTGTAAATTTCAGTCTTTGGGCGGAAACTAACTAATTTCTTGGAAGAGTCTTGGTCTGAATTTCGCTGAGAAAATTTAAACAAGTCAGATATTAGAGGGACTTGTTTATCAAATTTTAGAAATTTAAACACAAACAAAAGTGTTTGGTAGATGGCACGCTCTGGGACAGCGAGAACATTACATTTTTCAAGTAAATCATCCCTATAGATTTTATGGTTGAGGTCGGTCAGCTTTTTGTGCTGTGTTGTATTTTTGGTATTTGGGTTTTTTGAACAATGGGCCCAATACTGTTTTGAGAATAATTTGCCAAGAGAGGGGTAGAAAAAAGTCTTAATTAAATTATCAACTTTTTGTTGTAAGTGTTCAAGTTTACTTACATGAATGCAACCCCAAATTTCCAAACCGTAATCAATAATTGAGTAAATGAAGCAATTAATGAGGCTTGTGAACACTGGCTTGGTGAGGAATCTGAGCAGTCTGTTAAGAGCTCCTAGTGCTCCAGAAACTTTTGATAATACGTGACGGTAGTGCTCTTCAAAGTTGAGATGAGTGTCTAGGATAATTCCGAGGTATTTAAAGGAGGAGACTTGTTCAATAGGGTTCCCCTCATGAGTAAGTGATAAATCAGAAATTTTATCTTGTTTTTTATAGAAGAATTGAAACTTTGTTTTTTCCAAGCTAATTAAGAGGGACATTTTTGAGCACCATTTTGAGAGTAGAGCTAGAGCTGTGGAAAGAATTTCTAAGATTTTGGTTTCGTCTTGTCCTTCTAAGTAGAAGACCAGATCATCTGCGAAAAGGTTGAATTTGATACCCAAGCAGTCTGAAAATACTGAGAAGACTTGATTATAATAGCAATTAAATAGCATCGGTGCTATTATTGATCCTTGGGGGAGTCCGACTAATAGAGGGAATTTGATGGAAGTGTAATCTCCAAATTTGACAGAGAAAGTTCGGTTCAGGAAGTAGTCGGCTAATAGTTTCAATAAGTTGGTGTTGATTTTGAATTCGTCATATAGGATTCTTAGGAGCGTCAAATGGTCGACGCAGTTGAAAGCCATTTTCAGATCGACGAATATGGCTCCCACTTTACCTCTGGTTTTGTCGATGCCCTCAAATAAATCGTTGGTGAATGAAATGAGGGCAGTTTGGCACGATCTCCATTTGACAAATCCATGTTGATTGGGATTCAGGTACTTAAATATGTCATCTTTAAGGTTCCAATGAATGATTTTTTCTAGCCATTTGCTGAAGAGAGGTAGAATGGAAATGGGTCTATATGAGGAGGCCGTGTATCTGCTACCCTTTGATTTATATAATGGGGTAATTGTTGCATGTTTGAGTTGGTTAGGAAATTCACCTCTGCGGAAAAACGCTGTGAATAACGTAGCTAGAGGGTTCTTAAGAAATTCCATAGTATGGCTGATGAACTGATGTGTGAGTGAAAATTCTGATTCAGAGTTAGATTTTTTGATACAGTTGAAGGCTTGTTCAACTGTATAGTCGGTAATTTCAATAGGTTTGTCGTCTGATTCTAGATTGGATTTGAAATCTTTGACTTCTTTTGATTTATCGTTACTTAGTATAACGAAACTCTCTGCAAAGGAGGATGCAATTTCAGATTGATCAGAAGTCAGAGTATTGTTGACAGTTAGGAAATGAATGGGAGATTTTTGTTTTGATTTTGACATAAGTTCGGAGTAAGTGTTCCAGACGGAAGTGGAATCCGTGCTGGAGGCGAATTTATCCAGGAAGTATTTTTTCTTTGCAAGTGATGTTGCGTTGTTACAATCGTTGCGTATTTTTCGATATTCAGCCCAAAGAATGTGTGAATTTTCGTGTTTTGCTTTATCACGAATTTGGTCTCTTTTGTGAAATAGGGAAAATAGATCAGGCGTTATCCATTTAGAGTTTTTTCCTTTCACTCTCTTTTTTGTATCACTCCTTTCCTACTCATTTTTGCACATTTTGCAGACTCTCTTATTCCTCTTATTGCACGAGGAAATTGAGGAATATTCACAAAGGGACTCCAATTGCAATCCCACTAGAAATACAGAAAAGGCAGCTCAACGAGACTTCACCTCATATTAAGCCATACCACCAGCTTTTTTAACAGAGCCCTGTCTTTTGTTTAATAAAATGCAAGTACGAGGCTGGTGGATTAGATAATTGAAGCCTCTGAAACAAAAGCTTTGACATGTAACAAGATTGAGGTTCCTAAATGTCGGTCTTTTGAGATGAAGATCCTGTCTAAATCCTGTCATCAAGGTTTCCCTTCATCTCTCCAAAATCCACTCGAATCTAGAACTCATCTAGCCAGCTCGGATTTGCTACTTCGACAGTTTGACAAGATGCCAGTTACATGAATTAATTGCTCAAGGAGACTTAATTGACTTTGGGCTAGAAATAAATAGACTGCAAGAGTGCAAGGAAATGCAGCCAGGACCCGACATATCAAAACATCAAAATACCCCAACACCGACCTAATTATTTCCTAAGGATACCAGGCTCCTCTGCAGAGATTGAGAATAAAACTGTCCTTTGACACGTGTATATTATTAGTGGGTCAGGAGATGGTGGAATGACGATAATGATTTAGATTTTTAATTTCAGCCGGAGCCGATTTCAGACGCTTTTGGCAAAGAGTCCGGATCTTCCTTCTAATTATCCTCAAGTCAATTAGTTAAAAGTGTAAATTGCAAATGAGAGCAAGGTCAGTTAGGGTACTAAACTAACCAACCCAATCCTCTCCGTCTCGTTCCACATTCAAATTTAGGGTTCGGATAAATGATAAATATGAACACTTGAGTTTATTCAACTCAAGACGGACACTTTCATCATTACCAGAATTGGAGATAAGATTTGGGGCATTTTTTGTCCAATTCCTGACATTGGATAATAAGGCAGAACTTAGGAGGAAATTAAAATAATTCACGTCAAACATTTTCACGCTTAAAGGAAGTGTGAACAAGTAATCCCTTGTCTCTTATCCTCTTCATCTCATTTAATAATTTATGTCACAAATTAAGATTACCAAGAACCAATTATGTCAGACTTTGTAGCCTCATTCAAGGGAACGACTATAAACGTTCATTTTTCGTGGAAATGTTGAAATGGAGTTTAAGGTTATTTGGAATCATATTTAATTTAGACTAGTTTATTGAGGTACAGAGTGATTAGTCTGTTAAATAAGTGAGATTAGAGGAGGAAAATATTGCGAATCTCCTCATCCTTCCAGTTCATCCGAATAATCGTAATAAATCAAGGCCGAGTATGAAATAAACCGTTGCAAACGCACATACGAAAGAGGTGAAACCTCTCCGATACACGAACGATTTAAACAGAGGTTAACTTCACGTGATACATGTTGTACAAGTACCCGTTGTACATGTTGTACAAGTACACGCTGTTCATGTTGTACAAGTACCCGTTGTACTTGTTGTACAAGTACCCGTTGTACATGTTGTACAAGTACCCGTTGTACATGTTGTACAAGTACACGTTGTACATGCTGTACAAGTACCCGTTGTACATGTTGTACAAGTACACGTTGTACATGCTGTACAAGTACCCGTTGTACATGTTGTACAAGTACACGCTGTACCCGGTGGGGCGCGCCCCGGGGCGAGTTGGGGTGATCCCGTATGTGTTTACACATTGCACTGTATGTGGCTACAATATAGCGTTGAAATCTCATTTTGCCCCAAAATGCCCCGTGGGGCGCGCCCCGGGGCGAGTTGGGGTGATCCCGTATGTGTTTACACATTGCACGGTATGTGGCTACAATATAGCGTTGAAATCTCATTTTGCCCCAAAATGCCCGGTGGGGCGCGCCCCGGGGCGAGTTGGGGTGATCCCGTA
This sequence comes from Desoria tigrina, assembly GCA_906901685.1. Taxonomy (NCBI): domain Eukaryota; kingdom Metazoa; phylum Arthropoda; class Collembola; order Entomobryomorpha; family Isotomidae; genus Desoria; species Desoria tigrina. The sequence continues at coordinate 44,404 of CAJQTU010000091.1, forward strand.
TGTGTTTACACATTGCACGGTATGTGGCTACAATATAGCGTTGAAATCTCATTTTGCCCCAAAATGCCCGGTGGGGCGCGCCCCGGGGCGAGTTGGGGTGATCCCGTATGTTTTTACACATTGCACGGTATGTGGCTACAATATAGCGTTGAAATCTCATTTTGCCCCAAAATGCCCGGTGGGGCGCGCCCCGGGGCGAGTTGTGGTGATCCCGTATGTTTTTACACATTGCACGGTATGTGGCTACAATATAGCGTTGAAATCTCACTTTGCCCCAAAATGCCCCGTGGGGCGCGCCCCGGGGCGAGTTGGGGTGATCCCGTATGTGTTTACACATTGCACGGTATGTGGCTACAATATAGCGTTGAAATCTCATTTTGCCCCAAAATGCCCCGTGGGGCGCGCCCCGGGCGAGTTGGGGTGATCCCGTATGTGTGTGCACGGTTACACGGTTCATATATATCAATATGTACGTGTGGCCTGAAGGTATTGTGTATAGGGGCGTGTAATACTGTTGTAGTGTGTGATGGTGGTGGTTTTTCAACATTGGGGTAGATGGGCAAACCCCAGGGGGTGTGGTCGTTTTCGCTCAATTTTGAACTCCCGCTGCGTATGGACACAGGGAACATGTATTCGAAAAAAAAAATTGAAAAACTACAACCGTTCACGAGTTATCGTCGACGAGGACAGACAGACGGACGGACGGACGGACGGACGGACGGACGGACAAAGTCTTTTTAATAAGAGGTTTCACCTCTTAATAACAGATCAGAAAGGAGATTGAATTTCATTTTGACACGAAATATCTTGAATTACCCTCATCAAATCATTTTCTGAATCACATCTACAATTTCCTCAGCTCAAGTATCTCCAATTCCAATGACAATCTCTGTCAATCGTTTCCTCCTGTAATACCGAGTAACTACTCTTATTTTACAATACGCGAAGGTCAACTCTTCATTTATCCTCAAATACAGATACAATGTGACATGACTTGACTCTTAATGCAATGGGCTTAATGGACAAGGGAACATTCTCTATTATACCACTTACAAATGTCGTTTATTTCAAAGAGCAATTCCAAACTATTGTACAAAAGATGCAATAGTTCTGGCCTGTTAATAATCGAAGAATTAAGCTTTTTGATACAAGGGTCCAAATATTGTGACGCGTTGACTAATTGAAATTACGAGTCAATAATATATTTATTCAGAATTTTAATCAATTCAGTCTCGTTGGACGTCATATTCGGCAGATTTGGCTGAATGTCAAAGTCACGGTATGATTTTCAAAAATGAGAATCACTCTTGAATTTTAGACAATTTGCTTTATTGGTGGTTAGCTAAATGGTTAGACCACTGTCCTATGATTGTATTATGAAAATGTTATAGAAGTTCGACATTATTTTCAACAGGTATTTGGGGTATTATAATTAAATAGACAAGAACATATTTACTGTCGGCGATTCGAAACGAACTACAAATCCATTTATACTTACTCTTTTCTCTTGACGATACTATTAAATTTGGAATTATTTATTATTCAAATTAATTTAAAGTTACGTAAGTGTGCGTAAGAATTATTGAAGATATTTTATATTTATCCCTGTAATTTCAGAAGCTGTATAAATTGTATATGTATGGAAGGGGTGTTCTCCTGACACTTAATACTTGTTTCGTTGTTCATGCCTCATGGCTCAAAAGTCAAAGGGGTCACCATTCATTTTGAGGGAAATACTGAGTAAACAGTAATTATTATTATTTCTGTTTATAATTTATTTTGTGGCTTGTTTTAATTTTTGGATCCTTGTGACACCTTATCAGGGACCCATCATTCTACGCAACAACAACTAAAATCCATACAGTTTAGAAAAACACGTTTTTCTCTTTCAAGCCTCGTATCCACTTCCCTTTGGTTTCTTAAAATATTCTTATAAATTAATCGATTCATGAGTCAAAGGGATGTTAGTATGAATGTTCAACATTTTGAAAACTAATCAACTCGGTAATAGAACAAATACACGTTTCCCGATTCTTGAAACTATATAATTTTTCGGATAAAAGTTGAATAATATTGTATTTCCTGAACTAAAGTTCCTCAATCTCTGCAAGATAATGTCAGCATTCGATTTGTGTGTGCCGAGGACCTTGCCACCCAATCCTATTTCGATTAATTAGTGAGCAATGAAGAATGAGATAATCTCACGGTTCGGTTCACAAATGTCAAGGCTAACTGCTCATAATATAAATGTACATTCACCTGTTGCTTTTATTCCACTTCTATGTGCTAGACAAGAGTGGAAATGAGTTGAAAGGTGGTCTCTGAGTGAGACCGTGTCGAAGTTCACTTCCACACTAAATACCATCACTTAAACCCTTGTTTGGTGACAGTTACTCACAGCTACAGCTCTATTCTTATTCTTGGAGAGAGAGGAAATTGAGGCCAGGAATGGAACTTGACAAACGCAGTTTTGTATAAAAAACTCAAACTTCCATTCTTTCATACAAAAATGCCGTTTCGAATCGTTAAATTGAGCGAGAACAAATCGTTACAAACGAAACGTAAAAAAGGGGTGAAACCAAAACGTTACATTTTTCAATATTTACACGAATAACTATTCTTACTGACACGTAGGAGTCATTTGGTATAGGAATTTTCGAGTTTAAATTGTTTGGGGTCACGGGGTGTGACCGACTATTTCGAATTTCTATTTGGCTTAAAGCAAAGTCAATTTAGGCTTAAAATCCGAAAAGCGTTTTCAAAAAACTTCAACCGTTCGAAAATTAGAGCGTAAACGGACGGACGGACAGACAAAGTGTTCACATTAAGGGGTTTTACTCCTTAATCAACAAGGGATTATGCCCCCTCGGGATCTTATGTAAGGGAGGAAGTCAATCTTTTGTGTCTCGAATATCAACCAAAAACAGCAATTTCTCACAAGGCCAGCGTGAATAGCATTGTTTATGCCCGACCCTGGATTTACACCCGACAACCGGCTCCGATTTTGACAGGATTTCCTTAAAATATTTCGCATTAAAGTCTCAATTATGGAATAGGCCCGAGATGGATCACTTACCTACGTTTCCCCCAATATTTTATAAAATTATTATTTTTAGCTAATGAAATTAAGAAAGGAATATAGTAGAACATGTACTATTCCTATATTGTTTAAATTTTGATGAAATCGACAAAACAGTTGTGAAGAAGAAGGGGTGTAAATTGTATGTGTCCGCTACTTTACTTCCGAGTCATACAACTCATTTTTTATTCATGATTTGCATGGAGAGAGGCCTGGAAACGGAATCAGAATTTACCAAACAAGAAAGTATGGATTTCAAAAGCTGGATTTTATTCATAAGTCGGAACCCTGGATTATTGCATATTGCCAATAGTGTCTGTAATCTTTAAAAAAACACATACTATTCATGTCCTCCTTAAAAAGGCCCCCTAGTCTTTAAAATAATTCATAACCCTCCGTAGCCTTGTTTGTTTCTGGAAACTTGAACCAATTTGCTTGTCTAGATGAAATCGACAGGGTAAAACCAAACGTTGAATAAATAAAGAAAAAAGCGGTGAAATGATGTGCAGCATCCGTAGATGGCTTCTTGTCATAAAAGTCAGAAGTAATGAATGTGGGTAATGAATATTGGATTAAATTCTCCAACTTTGCTCACCGACTACAGGAATGTGCTATGAAAAATAGGACAGAGAGATGTGGGCTTAGAGACTTACCTTGAAATATATTTTTTTCCTCTCCCGATTTATTTCCTTCTTCGGCTTCGTCACATATGAAGTCCCTTAGCTCTAACACACGTCCTTTCCAGACGATCGAATAAGATTCCTCCAGAATCAGGAACAAAAACTGTTCAGAACTTGTTCACCCAAACAGGGATCTGCAGTTATGAAAAGCACGAATGGAGGCAGAAAAACAAGGCTTGGGCTATCTTACAATAATTTATGATAATTCCAGTCTTTTGTGGAGCAGGTGGTCTCTTAATCCTCAACTCTTGCTTTCATTTCACGGATTATTTATTCTCAAGAAAAGTAAGCCCGTGGACTAAGAATTTCCAGAGTCCAGTTCCGTATTGCCCCTTAAGGGTACCTAACTTTCACTTTGAAGAATTCGGATGATCGGGTAGGGCTACTTGAAACAATACTGTTAGTATGACGTAAGGTTGCCGTAACAGCTTGACTGATGCTAAAGGGTTGAGAGATGTGAATGTCCGTCCGTCTGAAAGTAAACTGAGTCTGTAACGAGAAGTAAGGGTTGTTGATGTGGGAGTTTATTCACAAGAAATAGAAGGAGTCCATGCAGCCAACTAAACTCCTATCTACAATAAACACTCTTCCATACACCCATCCATACATTTCATTTACGAAAAAAATCATTTCCAAATTGTAATGTCAGCTATTTTTTAAATCCTCACCAAAGACAAAAATTAATTCTGTATGGGAAACTGGGGCAAACCAACGTTAATTTAAGACTACGGAGAATTAAAATCGGTTGATTGAGTCCGTGTACACGGCCAGGTTATGAAAAGGCGAGTCGGCCGTGTACACGGTCGGCGGTCACATTTCAAAGGGATGAAAGTCGGTGGTATGGGGTAGAGGGTACCCTTTGACTTTACAAAATTCTCAAGTTTAACTGGATAAATTCTTAAAATTAGATTATGTAGTATGATTTTAAATGGTTATGCAATATATTGTAGTTAGTATGTAATGTTGTTGTAGGCGTTGATGATGGATGCTCCATTTGAATGGAGTGAAGGGCCACGAGATTAACGACTCATTCCAAACAACATTCCCTTTCAAATTCAAAATAGTTTTTACAAAAGCCTGTTTTTTACTCCATCCTTTTCATATGAATTCATATGCCTTCATATGAATTGATATAGAGGAGGGATAAAAAACATGATTATCAAAGCATGAGATGGAAGATGAGTCAAATGTATGGAACAACAGGTAGTAGAGTAGAGGAAGTGCATCTCTCTTCCCTCCAGCAATGCCCCGCTCATCGCCCCTTCGCCCCGCTCCCCGTCGCCCTATAGCCCCATTTATGAACCGCCCCTCCTCTTCCTCTCCAGAGGAAATGAAAGGATAGTCGAGGGGCCCTTCAGAAACTCTGACCTATTCACGGGTGAAGAGGGGCGAATTGGATTATTGTCTTCTGCCAAGTCCTTCTTATTCTTATTAAAAAATCGTAAGTAGAGTTGATTTTTTTCCACCCTTGTGGTTGCTTGTTGGTCGGTGGCCTGAGTGTCTGGAAGCCCTAATATCCCTCTCGTATCATCATCATATTTTAATGGGGAAAGTAATAATATTTTTTACTTGTCTAACTTGAAGTTCTCAACGGACGAAGCAAGTCGGGTTTTTTGCGTAAGAATTGTTCATGTCTTGGAGGATGCTGTTGGTAGGGAAGAGGTACATCCTCAAATAAGCCTTTCCGCTTCACAGCCACTTTTTTAGCCCAACTGACTGACTTTTATTTCTCCAACTCCGCTTCAATTACTACAACTTTGCAAATAAATGATAACCCTCTTTGTTCCAACCTCTGCAAATCTCCAACCGATTATATCATCCCGTCCAGCTTAATCCTCGAAGCCTGACAAGGGAACATTCCCAACTCTACAACCACTAACCATTTTTCAAGCCCTCTCATTCCAAAGAGCAACTAAAATATTAAAAACTTTTCATAAGGATTATAATAGGTGTAATAGGACAATTATATTTCACTTAAGATTAGAAAAGGTAAATGAGAAGGTGGAGAAGTGGTGGTACAGTTGGAAAGGTTCCCTCCTTGAACAATACAATACAACGTTTGTATCTCTATGAAACTACAAAAGCATCTTTTCCTCTCCTTTACCCTCTGTGTCTTTACGAATTATATTTAATTTCTGAACTTGCTGATCTGTGGGCAAAATTGTATATTTGGAAACTATATGCATTTTATTTATGTAAGGACCATATTCCCATTTAGGGGGCACGATAATATAGACTCTTTATTTGTCTCCTTACTCATTTCTGTGCTACGAATTACCGCAAAATGATGGAAATGTAAGACAAGTCAGTTCAGAATAATTAATAATTAAACAAAGAAGAAAAGTAATGAGAAATGCAAAATATTTGGCTGATCTGGAGTTGAAATAGGAAATCTATAACTTGAGGGGAGATTCAGTTTCGACATTAATGTTGGAGTCTGCGATGGGATCCCATGGAACTTCGTCATCAACTTTGATTTTATTTTGGAAAATGTCGGGGAAGAGTTGGTTCAAATCGAGAGGAGGAACGTCGGGAAGTCCGCCGCAAACGTCTACTAAAAGTGGTTTCGAGAGGCTGGGGTCCTTCCAACTCTTTCCCATCGCGAACTGACAGTCCGTCACTTTCCCCGTCGCCGCAAACTGCACGAGAGAGCACTGGACACCCGCCATAAGACCCATCACTTTGAAAATCGAGTGGAACAACTCCGACACTTCCGCCTTCTCCACTTTCATCGTCACCAAATTGGAGAGGAGGAACCAGCCTCCCAAACTCACGTCCGCCACAAACGGTGACTTGATGATCTTCTCAGCCAATCTGGTCTCAGAACCCGATAAATCTGTCGTTGGACACGTTGGATTCAAGTACTTCCACTTGTCACCGAAATCGAGGGGAGCGACTGCAACTTCGGCCGAGAGGGAGAAGATGACGGGCTTGAGGAGGTCCAAGATAGGACTCCGCAAGTACTTGATCATCAACATGGGCAAGGCTGACACACTTGGACCAGAGAACTGCTTCCTCTTGCTTGGAGTCGAGGCGTCAAAGTTGTCGAGGAAAGTGCCGACGGTTTTGACTCTGTCCATTTCGTCGACAAAGTGTTGGAATTTGGTGTCGAGAGAAGATCCGACGGAATTGCAGAGGGAGCGGACGACGGGTGGGATGAGGTGGGTTAGATGACGAGCTACTTTGGAGTTGTCGAGTAGACAGGCCAAAGGGCAGATCGGCCCCACTGAATTGAGGAGGCAGAAGGTGACGATTGGGACGCAGCCACGCACAAAGTCCACGAAAGTTCCGTTCGGAAGAGCTAGGATTGTGCTGCCATTGAAAGTGGCCCTTGTCGACGGTTCGAATGCTAATAAGCTGGACATCCAGTCCACTTGATCAACAGCTTTACCATGACTTGACGGACCACCCCTTCCACCTTGACACAGTTTTTAAACCTTAATCACAATCTATTATTTTGTTTCAACTTTAAAAAAATAAATGACCTTTAAATAGCATTGCTCTTAAGAGGGGACTTTATAGGGCTATCAAAATAATCGTTTCAAGACGATTCTAATGGTATAGATCCCAAATGACAATAGAGACGTTGGAGGAAGTGAGGACCGAGCCACCGTGAACTTAATGTAGAAAAGTAGGCAGCAAAGGGAGGAGAAAAAGAGAAACGTGAGTGTTTCAGGATTGAACCCAAAAGTCGATAGCTAGTTAACATTATAGCGGGCAAAAAATAGTATAGCGATAAATCCAGAGTTTACACCGCGCGCGCTCACTTTCTTCACGATTCTTAGCTTTTTTGTTTTAAACAGTATTGTGATTTGAGATGTATACCATTACAATCACTTTGAGACGCAGAAATTTTTTGTTAATTCCAACTAATTGTAAGAAAGTATATTTTTTTAAAGACAACGAAAGAAGTAGTCAGTCGGTGCTCATGGTTTATATCTGTTGCATTTCATTTTAATGTAAACGGGATATCTAGAAACGTTTAGTATTTCCGACGCGGATTTGAAACCGTTTACGAGAACAAGTAAAAGGGTTTGATAAATCGGGTTTTGTAGATAAGAATGGATAAGAAATTTAGGTAACATACGGATAGCTCTTCCCTGTCCATGTCGATTTTGTCGATTCCAGGTATGAACAACTAAAATGAGTCAAGGTTTTGTATATACTATTTATATTAGGATCTAGCCAAATTGGAGTATAATTTTGCTGTCAAGTAGTACCTGTGATATGAAAACCTGCAAATGTAAGGATGAGAAATGAAATCAGTACTCGAAACCTCATCCTGAATAACCTGACTTTTACAATTGGGAATAAGTGGAATTGGCTTGGCTGGGTCATAAGGCAAGGGCTGGAACTTGGAATTGGAACTGATCCAAATATTTATAACAAATTTTGTAAATATTTCTACGATTCTCAGTTTTCTGAGAATAGTTTAGTATCCGACTCAAATTTAAATACCCATTATTAATGGCTTATTTAACTAAAAAATATGAGAATGTATTTGCACTGTGAATGGCTGGGTTAGATTGAGATGCTCAAAGGAGTCGGCTTCATGGCTTACAATTAGACGCCGTGAAAAATCAACCATGCAACCACGACGTCCGCGTCCACGATATGAGAGCGGAACCAAGCCCGCTTTGACCGCAAGTCTGAACAAGTACCAGATATAAAGTCATAGTCTCCGATGACCAGAAGTAAATAAATACACAAAACAAATCGTATTAACTGCCAAATATCTGTAATTACATACGTGTTAAAAATAGTTACGACAGAGTCATACATATATTTGACTACACGGACTACAACTCCAAACTCGAACAATGAAACCTTACTTAAATCACAATTACGGGTCTTAATTAATATCATACTTCATAATTCAGAATGTGTTGGTCTGGAGGAACGGAATGCAATGTAATAAGAACCTCATTACTGCCACACTGTTACTACTCATCGTTGTACATCCACAAACCAACTACATTCTCAATGATTAATTCCACTCATATTCTACAAAATTATAGACTAATACAATAACAAATACTGGCAATACAATTGAATGCACAACATATACACAATTCTTGATAAGTAATAAATAAAAAGCTATTACAGGACTCAATTCAACGACGAATAGACAAGGGAATTCAAAATAAATAATTTCCACTACTGTTCCGAGTTATAAATACTTCAATGCGAGATTCTTAAATGACATTAAATGCATTAATCTCATCATTTCTTATTAATTTTCAAGCCTTCATTCATATTGGTTAACATTTTAACTCATTTTGGGTTCTTGAATCACACAACCAGTATAAAGTAAGCTCCATTTCAAAGTAGCGATTAGATCTGCCATGACTAGAAGAACTATCAATGTACAACGAAGGGCATTTACACAGACAACAGAAACATTTAACCAGAGGCCAGAACTTGCGATTTTAAGGAATATGGATGCATCCCATCAGAACTAAAGCCACTAATATAGGGATTTTTGTTAAAAGTTTGACATGCCATGACCCAACCTAAATTAAACAATAAAGTTTGTATTTCGATTAATTTAATGAAGTGTCAAGGCCGGGGGGCTTAATCCTTTGGTTCTTCTCGATATCCATCGCTCTGCCCCCCTTTATTTATCATTTCCAACATCATTTTAGCCTCAGGATCCTTGTCAAGTACACTCCTAGAATCTCGATCATTCTACACAGAAAAAACGATTCAATTTAGAGTAGCAGTTAAACACACGATTCTATTCTCAGTTCTATCTGAAATTATATTCGATGAAACGGATACTGGAAAAAGTGTCATTTACGCACAAGGTTAATTCAAAAGTCACGATGACAATGCTTTTTTTAACAGAACTGAATAAATTTGCAGCTTTTGAATTCCGTAAATTTTTGTACATTTAGTAGCAAAAGTGATTCATATCTGTTATAATTACCTCATCTTTCTTAGGTTCAGGGCCGAGTCCCCAAACTTCAAGATGATGAATACTAAAGTCTTCATTGGATGGCAACTGTGGAGATGAAAAAGTAGTACATGTTGGTGCACCCTTCCCGTGACCGAATTCTGCATCAATCCATAGACCAAAATAACCAAATTTTCCACCCATGCCCTAAATAACCATCAAAAGATTTCATGAATATTAATTATTCCCCAGTTACTGACAACCTCATTGCAGGAGTTCAAGGGATTAAACGTTAAACTCACCAATCCGTTTGGAAGAGTTTGCTGCTGAACATTCAAATACTGATAGTTTTGATTGTAACCAGTGGAAGAGTAAATTGCAAATCGGGGACTTAAGTGGAAGAAGAAACTTTGATCTTCTCCTGTAAACGAGTAATTAACAAATTATGCAAAAACAATATTGGCATAATAATAAGAATTGTCGGAAAGTAAGTTACCAAAGAATTTGGGCCCAGTGGTCCAATTTGAGGTGGCAAAAGCTCCAAATATTCGTTGTTTTTCATCTTTAACGATAAGAAGTGTGGGTCCCTTGTCCTTGATAAGACCCGTAAACTTGGAGAAGCTTTCGCCATGTGCAGATGTTGAAAATAAAAATCGCCACTCTTGCCTTAAGTCGGAAGGTAGTTGGGAGTTGAGGAATAATACTCGCGAAAGGTCCAAAATTGTGTAGTCTTCTGTAAATAAGGAACTCTTGCCCGTCTGACATTGTGGCAGGAGTCTGACAAAGTAACTCTCCATATCCAGACTGAAGCACTGACTAATGATCGAGTTGTGCAAGTTGAGGAGTAAAGATGACTTTGAGAAACAATCCACCAGATCATCTTTCGTATGCTGTGTCCCCTTGGAAGGGTTCTGCTTGATGATATCTTTGCCAGGGATATTCTTGTAAATTAGGTCACTGAGGAGGAACTCAGCAAAGTCAGAGATGGAATCCGACGTCGGCTTCGATGAGGCGGAGCTCCAACTTTTATAATTACTACTCTTCTCCACGGATTTCAAATAAGATTCAACTATACTTCGGATGTACTGGAAAATGATGAAATAAATCAAAAATTAATTATATTTTATTGGAATTCTCAAAATTTTAATGGTCATGTTTCCTTACCTGAGTTATTTCTTGAGAAGTGATGGTTTCCTTATTGTCGGCAGTGGAAATGGCCAACATCCAAACGACATCGACCTTTTCGTCCACAGATCCCTTGAGTAGATTGGAAACAAAGTTGAGATATCGTGGCAAAGGGACGATGACTTCGTCTCCTTTAGTGCTTTTGATGGACAACTTGTCTGCCACCCGTTGTGCCAACCAATCGTCCAGACTCTTTTCACAGTAACGCTAGAATAAGCAGATTAAATTTGATATTTAAAGTCCATGTAAATTAAAAATTAAGAGATATGTGAGTAGTTGTATAGGAATAGTAACTAGTAACCTGGAAGTCGCCGTAAGTGCAAGAGTGTCCCTTTTCTCCCTTGGGCGGACCGGAAGTGCTGAAGGTGGAGAATAATTTCTTGAGGGTCACGTATTCCTCCGTCGTCAAGTGTCCAACGGACCCTTCCCCCTTCGACGTTTGAGCTCCCATACTCAATCACAAACCATAAGCAAATCACCTACAGTTCCAGCTGCTTTCAATCCTGGAAATCAGAAGCAATCGACGAGAATTAATCCTTGAATATAGAGGAAATGAGATAACATGAGATAATTAAGTAAGTTCAACAGTTGAAGATATGATGAGTAAACGTTTTGTTTATTTGACGGTTCTGTACGAATCAAAGGAGTTTAAACTCCAATCTAATTAATATCTAATTAAATTCTAATTCCGTCAGCCTTGATTAGTTTGTAGTTCCCAGGGTCGGAGTTTAAGGGAAAGTCTGTGCTATGGAATTTTGGAAACTCCAAATTGGAATTGGAAACTGAAATAATTTGTGGTGGGTGGAGCAATTTCTAATTAATAATAACTTTAATAAATTTGTTTTAATATAAAGTTAACCTTTTTTCAGAGTTGTTATGAAGTTTAGAAGCGTTTATCTCCTCTTCGTATGTCGTAAGTGTGAAATGAAGGAGATGAGGGATATGGTAAATTCCTGTAATAATTAGTGATGGTAATTGTTGTGGGTGTGGGTGATAGGGATTGTGGTTGAATCAGCTGTTGAAGTTTGACGTGATATTCAGCTATATAATTGTGGATACTCGGATGGACGGGGTGTTGTAGAAGTGTAGAAGTAGGAGAGATGTGATCGGAGTGACGGGAGACTGGAGAGAGAGAGGACAACTTGTTGATCTCATTTTCACACCTTCCCAATCCACGCTCAAATAAACCAACAAGAATCTCTTATCCTCATCTCAAAATCTCAAATACAAATTACTAACACATTTATTCATAACCCAAAAGCCCAGCTACACAAACTCATCTCAATCACATCAATGTTGAATGTGCACAAGTCATAAGATGCCAATATCCCACATCTGCATACGAATGTCATTTCATTGTCAAGATGAATCGTAAAATAAGGAGCCTCATTTAGGAGACATTTCTTATTCAATCCCTGAATGCTTCAATCATTGAGGAAACTATCAGAATTATTGTCTATCCTACATGCATTATGTCAATCATTTTTCCTGTCCCTCCGTCCGAGGAACGGAAATACGATGACGATGAGCTACAAAGTCCCAACCACAAACACATACTCATAATCATAACAATAGCATCATCCTACAACCAAACTAACTTACGGATCATATTCATGGCGTTATTGCGCCATATGGACATGCTTTGCGTACTGTTGAGGTTGCCTGTAATAAATGATTAAGTAATATGAATGTGGCAGATTCCCAGATTTTATCGAAATCACTACATATATCTCTTTAATGTATGAAATATCTATATCTGCGAATCAGTAAAAATCTTGGGTAATTGAAATGGGGGTTAGAATTGGAACTGCTAAGGAGGATATAATTCAACAAGTTCACTCGGGTTAAAGGTTTAAAGTAACGGGTGACATGATTTTGCTTGGAAAACAAAATGGAGTACACAGATTCTATTATTTTATGTTTTATTTAAATACAAAGAGGATGCAAATCATACTCGGTTCCATCAAAACATATTTTTGTTATTCAGAAATGTAAAAAAGGGAAGAAACTTCATTTGTTTGCGTTTCATTATCGAAAGGAAAATATCGAGATTAAATGCATTATGTCAGAGCTGAAACGGGTATAGCTTTAAGATTCAACAATTTCAATGTTTGGTCCTTCATTCTTTAAGGAAATTGATAATTTAAGGAATCAATTATGGAATTTATAATTGCTACAAAACCTATAAAATATGTTTTACTAATTCATCAGAATCGGACTACTATTGAAATGTTTTTCCTCGCATCAATATATCTGTCTGAATCTGAATATCCCAAGCCCGGATATGTGTTAGGGTTGCCCGATTAATGATATGAAACGGATGTCGAATTAAATAAAAAACCAAAGAAAGAAATCGTACTTTCAGAAAAATCATTTCCGAGCCAAACAATGTTATGCAATTAAGGACACATTTAGGTTACCCTGCTTTACATGAAAATTCACGATCTATCCGTCTTCATAAATCATATTTCTATTATTTTTAACTCCCAAACTAACGTTCGCACATAATTCTAAATTGCTAGTAATTGGAAACCGTAGTTATTGTTGGCTAAATGTCCGGGTGTTTAGGTATAATATAATATCTGAATGGGTCAATATGCAATAGGAGTTGGTATTGTTGCAATGAAATGTGGACAGACGCTTGTAGATATGGATGATGGTTGTGGACATTGAATCCCATGTAAAATAGTACAAGTAGTGTAGAATGATGATGCGGGGTTGTCGAATTTGAATACGGACGTTGTTGAATGTGTGGGGGATGCTGTGCTGGGTGTTTTTTGTGTTGGGGAAGTGGGTAGCAAGTGGTTAAAGTGGGTTCGTGTACCCGGAATACCCGAATAATACCCGGACAACCAATAGGGGCTATAAAGAAGCATAGGGACCCAAAACCCTACTTTCTCCAGTCGTCAACCTCTCTCCAGCAAAGGACTTCGGAGGAATCACAATTATTCCCAACTGGAATTCATGTCCGGAAACTGGGATCAGGAGGAACAGCTCTTTCCCTCCACAACCCTAGTACCGTGTCAAGAAAACAGAGTTTATTCCAGTCTCAAGATACTCAAGAACCAGATCAGGGGTCAGAGGTCGAGGAATTAACTGCAGGATTCAGAAGACAGCCTTACTTTATTTCTCTACACAGCTTTTACAGCTTATTCAAGTGATTTGCACGTTTTAGGGATTTTAATTTTAATTCCGTTAATGGAAATGCTCCAAAAGAAAGTTGGAGGTCTAATAAATTGATTGGAAGGATTAAATTATGGAGATTGGAAACGGGTTTTTGAAACTGCAGGAAGAGAACAGTCGCCGAAGCAGCGTTTTTATTCAAAAACCTCCAGACGATTTGAAAGGTACTGTTTTATTCACTATCTAAACACAAGAAGTAAATCAACTCTGTTTCGTGACTATTAGCACTTGATAACCGCTTATCAAATTTAAAATATTCCAGCAAAATCCCCCTGGGATCATCTAATCCATACTTAAATTATTACTACTAAATGACTAATACCGTTATTTATGTGTATTAGCCATCAATAACACTTGTTTCGGCAGCCACGAAAAATGGGTCATTAGTCAACGTGTTTGACGTGACTTCTTTTTTGGAGCTAAACTTAGGAGTCTATCTGCCTTCAACCTTGAGTAAAATACGATTTTTTAAACGACTGTCAAAGTGACTTAGGATTATTGTCCAAAGTTAGGTCAGGGTATCCCTAATGCAACCATTTTAGTCCTCTTAATCAATCTCGTCAGTCTGAATAGATTAATTACTTACAAGGGAACATTCCCAACGCTACCACCCCGATACATTTCAAACATGTCTCATTTAAAAAACCAACTAAAGCAATGAAACTGTAACATAGGAACAATCAATACATACAATACATTTGTCACTGACACCTTCGTTCTATTTCAGGGATTCATGATAAATTCCTGTTTGATTTTTGCAAAGAGACTTTTGTTCCGGACCAGGTGCAATATTATTTTAGACTCCTCCAAAGTTAACTCCCTATTTACTTTTGGGACAAACCCGAAAAAGGGATGAAAACGGAGAAAGTTTCCTTTTCCATTCTCCCTTTCACCACTGCCAACTTTATTTTAAAAATGCGATTAGAGCTCTGGATCCTCCAACCTGCTTATTAGACCAAATATATCTTAACGGCCGATAGTTCATATATATAAAAGTTGTATAAACTTTTGTTTTAGTTGTTCAATGGAATGAGAAAGCTTGGGGTTTGAAAACGAATAGATGAATAGAGTGGGGTCACCTTGTTGGTCACTCTTGTAGGAAATAGAAATACTGGAATTATTGAAAGCGGAAATCGGAATTTTTTGACTTGTTATACGGCGTCATTACCCAAATTCAAAGGCTTACAAGAGACAAAGTATAGAGTATTTATTTAAAGATTCCTACTAGTTAGTTGGATGAGTCATGAAATGTTTTTATTGCAAGTTTAGCAAACTTGTCGTCCTACGTCTTTCCGGAAAAGCGATTAAATATTTAGAACTTAACAAGTCCACTCTGTCTGAAATCGAGTACAAGTTGTTCAGGTGTGATGCGTGGACTAGGAAGTAAAAAACCCGATAGTCCATATAATCCCATTTGCTCTATTGAGTCGACAGGGACAAGTACGTGGAGCTAGCTAGTAATTTATGTGACAACAACAGGACAGAATTTAATAATTCAGATGCCATTAAACATTCCTCCTTTTTCAGTTTTTATTCTCCCTTTCAATGCTCAGTCTCTATTATTAAGTGTTGAAAACACTTTATGCGAACGACAAGTCCGTCCGTCCGTCCGTCTGTCCGAGCGATAACTGGAGAACGGCTTGACCTACGGTCACCAAATTTTGTACACTTGTTCCTTGGCTCAAGAGTGAGGCTAAGTTCGAACTTGGGTCAAATCGGTCACACCCCCTGCCCCCCATCAATTAAACCCCAAAACAAACCATTAAATCAAACAGAATAGTGATATGTAGGAGTCCAACGCCAGGATAGAGCTCTTACTCATTTTAAAACTGACGCTTAGGTAGTTTACATTACACTCTATGTCTATCATCTATACATGATAATACCCTGAACCTACATTTCAGAGTGCGAAACCTGGGATTTTCGGGGAAATTGAGATTTGGGGTTTAAACGATTCCCATGAGTAATAGAACATCTTTGACGAATACGGGACCACTCCCACTGACACCAGGGTGCAGTACCCGGATTTTCGGGGAAATTGAGATATGGGGTTTAAACGATTCCCATGAGTAATAGAACATCTTTGACGAATACGGGACCACTCCCACTGACACCAGGGTGCAGTACCCGGATTTTCGGGGAAATTGAGATATGGGGTTTAAACGATTCCCATGAGTAATAGAACATCTTTGACGAATACGGGACCACTCCCACTGACACCAGGGTGCAGTACCCGGATTTTCGGGGAAATTGAGATATGGGGTTTAAACGATTTCCATGAGTAATAGAACATCTTTGACGAATACGGGACCACTCCCACTGACACCAGGGTGCAGTACCCGGATTTTCGGGGAAATTGAGATTTGGGGTTTAAACGATTCCCATGAGAAACAGAACATCTTTGATGAATACGGGACCACTCCCACTGACACCAGGGTGCAGTACCCGGATTTTCGGGGAAATTGAGATTTGGGGTTTAAACGATTCCCATGAGTAATAGAACATCTTTGACGAATACGGGACCACTCCCACTGACACCAGGGTGCAGTACCCGGATTTTCGGGGAAATTGAGATATGGGGTTTAAACGATTCCCATGAGTAATAGAACATCTTTGACGAATACGGGACCACTCCCACTGACACCAGGGTGCAGTACCCGGATTTTCGGGGAAATTGAGATATGGGGTTTAAACGATTCCCATGAGTAATAGAACATCTTTGACGAATACGGGACCACTCCCACTGACACCAGGGTGCAGTACCCGGATTTTCGGGGAAATTGAGATATGGGGTTTAAACGATTCCCATGAGTAATAGAACATCTTTGACGAATACGGGACCACTCCCACTGACACCAGGGTGCAGTACCCGGATTTTCGGGGAAATTGAGATTTGGGGTTTAAACGATTCCCATGAGAAACAGAACATCTTTGATGAATACGGGACCACTCCCACTGACACCAGGGTGCAGTACCCGGATTTTCGGGGAAATTGAGATATGGGGTTTAAACGATTCCCATGAGTAATAGAACATCTTTGACGAATACGGGACCACTCCCACTGACACCAGGGTGCGAAACCCGGGCTTTTTGGGGAAATTGAGATTTGGGGTTTAAACGATTCCCATGAGAAACAGAACATCTTTGATGAATACGGGACCACTCCCACTGACACCAGGGTGCAGTACCCGGATTTTCGGGGAAATTGAGATATGGGGTTTAAACGATTCCCATGAGTAATAGAACATCTTTGACGAATACGGGACCACTCCCACTGACACCAGGGTGCGAAACCCGGGCTTTTTGGGGAAATTGAGATTTAGTTTGTTTATCGTTATATTTTCAACACTTGGTTACACCCGTTACATCGGTTTATTAAACCTAAATCTGACATGTACACATTTACCATCGACGATCCTGGAATTATTCATCCTCTACTTTAACATTCTATTTTCAACTACGTTTTATTTACTCATGCATTTTACAAAACAACTGGACTTTGTTGGCAAAAAACGGGGCAATGAATAGCAGTGACATTTATTTTCCTTTAACAATATCTATTCTATATCCTTATACAACTTCAAATGCAAAGTGCAGTGAGGTAAACTAAAAATGTATTCCGACGTACGCTTTTGTCCCAACTACCCGAGACATTTATAATCTATAAAACCCAGTGTTATTTCATTGCCTCGTTTATTGATAGAGATTCTAAAATTAAAATCTAATGACTGTTGTACTTTTATTTAACTCTACTTCAAACGGTTTAATGTGAGACGTGTATTTAGCCTCTCAATCGATTTGAAATGTGGATTCAAATTCCTAGTCAGGTTTTCAATAGCTCTAAAAGAGAAATACATTGGGTAGGGTACTAACAATGGAGGTGCACTTCCTTATCACCTCGGAATGCAATGTGTTATAATACCAAGAAATCAAGAAAAAAATTAGAAAAACGAAAATCATAATATATTTCATCAATTCGCAGAAGTTTTTAAGAAATCGGTTTCCGAAGCCGAAACTAAGGCTTTATCTCAGAATCCTCCAAGCTGTCAAAATTCTATGAACCATAATTGATTTGATGATGTCAAAAGCCAAAGGAACGGATATTTTGTTTCTCCGGTTATAAATGGCATTCATTCCTTAATTGAGATTAAGTTAGCCCTTTAATAGAGATGAAAGATGGATGTCATAAGGGTAGAATTAGTGGGGTATAACGATAATGTATATTTGGTGTGGCAGATGGTGTTGGTTACACGACGCGTATCAACTGCGGTTGCGGGGACTGCCTCCCATTCCGCGTCAAAGTCGAGAAGGAGGAAGGGAGCTTGCGGATTGGGCGCCTTGTCCTTGCCCCCAACTGCCATCTCATCCTACTCGTCTTTGGATTCTGTTTCCTCATCATCGGATCCATCCTTACCCTCCTTGCTTACAAAACAAAACACCTTAGCCAACTTTCCAGAACTTTACAGGTAATTAATAACAAACTGCATCAACCTTCAAAGGGGAAACGACTCACAAAAGTCTATTTATCGTCGTTGCACGAAACACGGGACTGTTTATGCAAGGATCTCACATTTCCCCAACCATAGAGTAAAATCAGATACATTGCCTGTACCTTTGAAACAATACATCACAAATTCTAAGTTGTGATTGGGAGAAATTGTGACCTGACCGTTCACTCATTGACCTTTGACCTACAGACCTAGGGTTGGGATCCTACTACTGGGGCTCTACTATATATTCTCCATTTCTACGGTTGGGACGGACAAATGGACAGAGTAAACCCATTAAAGCCTTTCGGCCTTTAACAATTCGTTGTTTGTGTAGGGTGATGATTCTGGGTCTGGAGATGAGGAGAAGGTGGCAGGGCCCCTGTTTCTGGTCGTGGGGTCGGTCCTGCTGTCCGTGGGAACGGGCCTTGCCCTACTGACCTGCAAACTCAAGGCAGGCTGCTCAGGGAAAGCTCAGAACCGTTTCTTCCTCAATCCCAACAATACAAATCCAGACTATCAGGCTGAATTGTTCTCCACGTTCTCCAATTTGGACGAAGTGAGGTCGGAGGGAGGGGAGAACAATCGGAGTCGAAGGGGCTCCTTCTTTGGAAGCTCATTCAATGGACGGAGGTCCACCTTGTCTACTATTGCTCAGGTATCAATTATAACCCCATACATCAATTCCAATTACAAATATTTCAAACAAAGCTCATTTTAATTCTATTTCAAATACAGGCTGTTCCAGTCGGCTTCTTCATGTCTGACTCTCCCCGAACACCCAAAAGCCCCAATTCCCCCAAAGACGGCACTAATTTCCAAGAGATTGAATTGTCGAGTCCGGCCAGAGGACCCCAGATTTTAATTGGACCGTCCGGTGACGAAAGTCAAGACTCCAAACCCGCATTGTCATTGAGGCCTAGTCTACCTATACCCTTCTTTTCAATCCCTAATTCAAGGTATGTTTGGTTAGGTAATAACCAACTCCTCAATCAATCAAATATAAAACTCGGCAGATGTTATTAAAGCTTTTATTCAGCAAAAGATATGAAACTATCGACAGATTACTTTGGATTTGGAACCGGATTTGTATGATAGACCAATGTAAAAGTATAAACACGTTCATGCAATTCTTGGCTGTATTTTAGGACGAATGGTGGATTGGAGGTGCTGAAGAACTTTGGGAGTTCCCGAAGTGACGAGCCATTCGGGTCAATCGTGTCACTGTCGTCCGGGACAGGTGACATTGCCTGTTTCCCTGTCCACTGGCACCCACCTCTCACTCAAGTCCAGGAAGAGACATCACGTCATTCCAACATGGAATCCAATAGGGACCAAAGGTTCATTATAATTCATGAAACTTATTAATAATGTTACTCTTAATCTTAACTTGGATTCATTTAAATTTCAGTGAATTACCTCCAATCAAAGTGAATGAGTATGGAAATGCACTGACAGCGACACAGAAGAGCGGGCTCCGTCAAATGAGAGAGGTTAGAAGCGAAGAGCGATCTGGTGACGCTGACGAGGGCTCAAGTTCAAGCAAACGCCGTGGATCTCAACTCTAGTCAACCACAACCGAGTGTTCCTTACTCCTCGAAAAAATACCATATTAAGTTAGGAATCCAATTAATTAGATCTGATGTGCAACGTTTGTTAAGCAAGAGATCTGATCACGAAATCACGGATAGATAAGTTCCTTTCTGAAAAGTTAAATGATCTTGAGATTAGATTTATTTTTAATAATTCTAAAATTCAAGATTGGTTTTGTTGCGGAGTCTTGTCTTACTTTACAAGCCGGATATAATATGATGAAAAGATGTTGTTGTAAGAAACAAAAGCTCATCTCTTTGTATTCGGATAATTCTACTGCTTCATGGTCTCAAGAAACCCTTCGTCACAATTTCAGTGTTCAAATTTACGGGATTTTTGCAAACGACGTTTCAAAGATTCCTGGCTCCAATGTAAATGTTTTTCAGCAAGTCCTTGATACGAATTATATAGGCTGGAAGAAATAAATTTGACCCCGGTTCCTATTTTCTTATAATTGCTCTTAATTCCATCCCATTATTGCAGCAGCCGGAAAAACATAGAATCCGTCCAAAAGCTCTATCAACAACAGATCATCATTTACTGTCATATTTCATATATAAATCATTAAAGAAAACCAAACATATCTTCGTTTTATTGAAAGCTTTTACTGCGCCATGTCACGTATCTTATTCCCTATTGTTAGACATGTTTTTTGAAGTGGATTCATGATCTTAGGAAGGATGGACTCAATTCGTTAATAACAGTTTTGAATATTCTATGGTACCAATATTTTCTACACGTTTATATGAAAATTCCCACGGGTTTCGAGCTCGTCAAGAAAATGGAAAGTGAGCAAGAGGAAAACGCTGGATCTATAGCAATACTATTTTATCGCTTCTTTAATGTTGACTTCATATCCTTTTCTGGATCAAATAAAAAAAACAATGGAAAAGGCTCCAGTTTCTCTTTCCCATTTCACCGCACACATTGGTCACTCAGTGTCCCACCTCCATTTTTTTGCCGGTTTCGAACCAGTGGAAATTTTGGTACATGTCCTTGAAATCGGCAAAAATCATAATATAAAAATTATCCAAAACTTTACTATACGAACCGAGGTCAGCCATCTTTAGTTTCATACGAAATTATGCCTGCAATGCAATTTTGAATAATAAGCTTGTCATACCTCCGGAAATCCCGATTCCAAGCTGCATAAATGATTGGATTCATTCCCGAGTTAACCCAACCTATTGAAGGGGAAAGTAATATTTTTTTAATTAAAGAAATAAGGATTCTCAATGTAGAGAGAGCATAAACTATGAAAGGATAGAATATATATTCGAATAAAAAATGTATTACCGAGCCAAGTAACTACATCAAAAACGAGCGTCTGCTGAAAGAACGCATGTGGAGAAAAAGCAGCGGCTAAATTAATCACAAAAAATGGCATCCAACACAGAATAAAAACGCCGAGCACAATTGCCAACGTTTTTGCAGCCTTCTTCTCCTTCCCAAATTTGGACAACTTTCTCTTGAGAACGGAACCCCTTGTCGCAGGCTTTAATTTAATTTTGGCTGCCGGTGACACGGCCGCGTTAAGAAGGTTAACGAAGGGTGCCGACGCGGCCATACTCCGGCAATCTCCCTGACCACTTGCAGCGGAATTGGCAGAGCGCGGGAGAATTGGCGCTCCGATGGAGGGATAGGACAAACTAAGTCTCCGAACTTCGGAGGCGGATGAGCAGAAACTGTCCCTTCCAATCCCGCCTCGATGAATCCTGAGCTCCACCTCCAGGTTCTTGTCGTAGAATAGTTTGGAGCCAAGTTTGATGCTCCTGGTCTGTCGGATGGCGGCGCGGTATATTTTAAAGTAAGTGAAGAGCATGACGACGAGAGGGATGTAGAATGAGACGCAGGAGGAGACCACGAGGTACACCACGTCGTCCGTGAAGAGGCAGGTGTCTTCTGGGAAGGGGGTGTGTCGCACCCAACGCCACCACAAAATGGCGGGAAGTGAGATTAGGGTTGAACAGAGCCAGACCCCCGCGATCAGTCGCGCTGAGTTTGTAGGGCTCATTTTGCTGGGATATGAGAATGGCTCAGAAATGGCGAGATAGCGATCCAAGGAAATGGCGCAGAGATTCAGAATGGAGGCTGTTGCGAGAAGTACGTCTAGCGCATGCCACACGTCGCACCAGATACCCCCAAATATCCAACGTTTGTTCAGGAGTTCCGTCACCGCCTTCCCATTAATAAGTAAACACGTGCATATTAAAACGACCAAACAGGCGACTAATAAATGTCAATTTTTGAGTTACCTGGAAGGGCATGACGATGGTGCCGAGGAGGAAATCGGCACAAGCGAGGGAGGCTATAAAATAATTGGTGGGTGAGTGGAGATAGCGCTCTCGGAATATCGAAACGATCACTAAAACATTGCCAAACGTTGTGGCGATGCAGAAGAATGTCAAAAGACAAAACAAAGGAACCGTCCGGCTTTCGTCAAAAGATGAGTTGAGTCTGAACAAAGATTCGTTCTGTCCTTTAGACACACTTTTGTCAATTTCTTGTAGCCAGTCTTCGTCCAATACTTCTTCTCCAAGAACAGAAGACTCAAGAAAATGGGGTGGGGTTTCAGACCCATTCATAGTATACATACCATCAAATTCAAAATACTCCATGATCACTAGAAATTTTACACTCGAGATCTACTTTTCAAAACTGTCATGATTTTTTGCAAGGTCTCAACTGTCCGGCATTTCAGAATTCCGATAAACTGAGGTTAACAGCGAATGTGGTGGAATTAAAGAGGACTAAAGCATGAGCGAATTTACTTGTTCTTTTGTCCTTTGAGATCTAGAAGAGGAACGAAGATTGTTGATAACTGTTGAATTAGTTTGATAGGGCGTACTGCGAATCACCGAATGCAGTGACAGAGTCAAACTGTAATGAGAAATAGATAGTCAACAAGTGACCGGAGCTGATGATGAGTTTGGCAAACAAATGAATAGTTGGAAAGAGCAAACTGATTTTGGAAAAGCAATAATTATTCAAGGAAGGCCTCAGAAGGGTCTCATTCATAAGCCACATTTTTAGAGTAGATTTTGAAAGTTATATCTCTTACAAGCAAACATTTATGTTGTCCAGTATGTTGAACGATATCCGTATTCCATTCCAAAATTAAAAATATTTTAAACGGTTTGCTCCAAACGGTTGAACGTTTCAAAAGTTTCCTACTCGGAGATGTCAATATGTTCGGATAGAAAGAGCTTAAGTTTTATATCCTTCAAATGTCGGTTTCAAAAATTAAAACGAACGTGGTTACTTGCCGAATTTACCGAAAAGTTAAGTTTTCATGTAGGGGGGGGGGGGGCACTACTATATCCAGATTTAGGATATAGATGGTGAGCATTGTTTATGAAAGGGCCCTCAACGATACGTAACCCTAAAAATGTTGTTACGTTATCATGATTTACCTTCCATTCCTCCAGCAGATAAGGTCTAAATTGGTGTTTAATGTGAGAGACAAGATGTGCTTGATGTGACTGATTGACAGGTGAATGGGTTCAGTCAGATAAGCACAATCTCCCTTCCACGTAAAGGTACATTTATTGTGTGGTGGGGGCGGCTGTTCGGCACTAACCCTCGGCGGTGGATTAAGTTTATTGGAGCTGTTGGATTAGAGGGATTACCGCATTTCAAAATATTCAAGCCGATAAGCAATCATCAAATGCAAAATATAACCAAATCAGTGCCATATAATCATGAGTCATCTTTCTGGAATGACCAACATTTATTTACCCAGAACTCTTTTTCTATTTCATGAAAAAAGGACAGAGGAGCTTTGAGTCTTTCACACATTATTTCGCTTATAAATAATAATAATAGTAATTATTTAGATTTATTGGGTCTAGTCCAGGATACCTGACCCCTGAGTCATTCATTCAACCATGTTGACAAACTGACTCATTGTTATGATCATAAAAATTATTAACCTTAATAACATTTCTTAGCCTTTGCGAACATTGTAAGATTTATATGATCTGAAAGGTTTCCCCTTTCCAAGACTTGGAATCACTTCTGCTCTGCTCCGATAGGGTCGCGGATATGACCAATTAAAGTTGTCAGGGTTCATTTTAACTGGTTGCACACGGATGGTTGGCAAATTTCAGATTTCGGTTGGAAGCATTAAATGGGACCCTTTCATAAATAGACACCCCAACATAAATACAACAACTGTATATGTAATAGTTACAGGGGCTTTTAAAGTTATCACATAGGCAAATTAGCATTTAAACTCCCAACGACATATCGAACAACAATGTGTATCACCTTTTAGACATTTAAACCACTTAAAAATTAGAAAAAAACTGAATTTTTACAAAAGGTTCAGTATTTATCTAAAAAAAAACACTTGCACTGGGATCGCTTTTTCTTGTAAATTCGGAATCCACAACGAACGTGCGACAAATTTGTCCATCGTGTTGGGTGGGATTGAAAAGTTGACATGAATTGGTAGAACCTATATAGTATTGGTATAATAAATACTTATAAGAGCAATCTAGACTGGTTATTCCCGATAATCGGATACGAGTTGACAAAGTGCATAAGTCTTTTAATCTCCTTATCCATGTCATAAACTAACAACAAATCCGATGACTCAAATTTTGGGCAGATTGCGGATCTAAATCCATTTCAACATTAAGATAAATATTTTGGAAGCAGGTTCATGAGCCCATATTATATGCCTCCATGTCCTCTTAATTTCATAGTTTGGTGACAAATAAATAAGAACAAATGCTTGCTTTAAAGCATATATACATATGTAAAAGATATCATTTTGAAATCACGTTTCAAGTTTCACCGAGACTTGAAATGAGTCACTGTCTTTCTGTAAATGTCTAAATTATGATACATGATACGGATTATCCTTTACTCCACGAGATATCCATTCCTTCATCGATGCCTAATTGAATTAGAACTCATTTATTGGAACTAAAATGTTGGAGTAGTTGATTACACTTGTTGATTTACGAGGAAGTTTTTGGTCAAAAATCGTCGGAAATGCATACAAGAATTGATAAGCTGTTGAGGTCTTTCATTCGTATTCTTAAATTAAGTGAAAAAAATTGCGGTTCTGCTGCTGATAGATAAATTTAATGCCGATATAGCAATATAATTAATTATTTATTTGATTTTTATTTATTTAGTTATTTCATTCTGTCTCGTGAATAATGCTCATTAATGAGGAGGTGGCTTGACTTTGTTAATCCGGATATGTATTTAATGCACTTGCATTTCTAATCCTAATCCCCTCCGTGTCTTTACCCCGTCCAGAGCAAAGTCCAATGTTGACAAGGGAATTGCAACTCGGCCAATCGGACCGAATAAAAGTTCAAGGAGCAAAAAATTGGCTAAAATCCAGGGAACTTCTGACTTGGGCATTGAATCTCAACTCAAGCTCCTTTCGACCTGATCTGAATTAAAGGTCCAGTTTACTTAAACTTAATTTAACTAACCCTGACATAAGAACGAGCTTGAAGAAGGGGTTTAAGGGACGAGGTTCAAGGACTCAGAGTAAGGCTTCTAATTCTAGGTTTTACGGTATGGGATCAGAGTACAAAAGACCTTGAAACGCAGTCCGTGTCTATTACTTTTTACTAGCCCAACTTGATATATACTACAGATTATATTATTCCCTTTACCAACACGAACATGTACTTTATTCCAGCAGAACACAAAAAGAGTTTGTAACTACAACAGATACGCCTTTTATTTCCATACTATTTTTTGTAGTGTAAATTATAATTCTATGAATGTTTAATGAGGAGGGGCATGTATTTTTAAATTCTATAACTAAATGCTATGGAATGAATCATTTTTCAACTGTATTATACTAAATTTGGAAACGTAGTAGTGGAATAGAGAGCTAAACATACTCTTCAATTTCAATATTTTCAATGCATGATTTATTTGAAATCTAGCAGGCCAGCAACTCGTAATAGATCAGTTTTGATTTCCCATGTCCGCGATGAAGACTCTTTGAAGCCTCTCTCCAACCCAACTAATCCACAATCCACAATTACGGAAATCTCTCTAAAATATTGATTTTGATAAGAACTGATAAGTCCAATTTGCAATCCTAAAGATGGAAGGTGAAGGTGGTGGACAAGAAGGACCGGGCTCTCCTGCCCCTACTCCTGAAACAACCCAAACCCAACCTGCTTATTCCAATCTCGTAAGTCTGCATCTCTTAAACATCTTCCAACATCATTTTCCGTTTAATTGTAATTAACTGATAATAGTTAATTAATGCGAATTGTTTGTTATCTCAGAGGACGCTACTTCGCCAAAACTCGGAGAAAGCGGGTATTTTGGCGGAGAACGTGATCCTCCCTAAAAACAAGCGAAGTTTCAAAGGCGTGCCTCCCGTCACGGCCTTCGACGTCGAGGGACAACCCCAAGTCCCGTTCGACAAAAGCCAGATTCGAAAGGAATTCCCTATTTTTATGGTCTCCATCTCCATCCTACAGGTAGGGACTAATTGGGATTTTTAATATATTTTAATTACTACAACATTAAGATATTACGCATATAATTGCCTTTATTTAGGCACTAATATTTTACTACGGTGGAGAAGATGCACAGTTCGTTCTAGGCTACGATCCGTACAGGAGGCATGAAATTTGGCGATTCCTCACCATTTGTCTCGTACATTCCTCGTAAGCTTATAATATATTCTATCTCAGTTTTTTATAGGTATTAAGGAATTAAGTTTTACTAGTCGCTAACATTTACGGAACTATTTTTTTAAAGTGCTTCGCATTTATGGGGCAACCTGATCTTTCAACTCATTCTTGGAGTTCTTTTGGAAATCGTCCATCATTGGAAACGGATCGGAGTGATCTACCTTTGTGGCGTTCTTGGGGGGTACATTTCTAAATTTTTATTTTTAACTTGATACTATATTACTTGATGCAAAAACTCGATACGTTTATTAAAAGGCGTTTATTAATATTCAGTTGTTATCAATAATAAATAATAATCTTTGCGATCAAGGTCTCTCGCCATAACGGTATTGAACCCCGAGTCGTACGCAGTGGGTATGTAGTTGTTCAATTATATTGACACCTCAAGGTCTGTTTTAGTGCACATTTGTTGCACATATTGGATTTTTTCCTTAACGTTTTGTTTGTAACAATGTTTAGGTGCATCGGCAGGGGTGTATGCACTACTTACGGCACATCTTGCCACCATCATCTTGGTATTAAATAACTTTTTAAAATCTGTTTATCAACACATCAAATATGATTGGCTATACTAATCTTCTGCATCTTTTCAGAACTGGAACGAAATGGACCGGAAATGTTGCCGAGTATTTTGGCTCCTGGCCTACATTAGCCTCGACGTCGGCCTTAACTTATACAACGAACTTCATTTGCACCGTAACACTAACGTATAGTCCCAATTACTTAAACCCCCAAGTAAAATTCAAAAATTAGAGTCGTTTGATTTTGAATCCTCGTTTTTAATTGAGCAGATAAGCCATGCTGGTCATTTGGGAGGAGCCCTGTCGGGTTTCCTCATCGCCACCTACTTCCTCAAGAATTTCGAGAAACACCCCTGGGAGCAGAAGTTTCGAAAGCTGTGTGCAATCGTGATCGGGCTCTTGATCCTCATCATCCTCATCATCAACCTCAGTCTCCCCAGTCTCTACTTTCACTCTGAATTTAACATGGACTACCAGAAGACCTTCGTCATTCACACTTTCGAGGCCCTGGACAAAAGTGAACCTGGCTCTGAGATCCGAACCGTCTGCTTCTCCGACCCAGACTGCAAAAACATTTACGACAAATACAAAAACGGGACCATTAATTGGGACGAGGATTGAGAGATTAGGAATTATTTTCCAAATACCCTGCCATATACTTTTATTTACGGAAGATGCTCTCTTATGCACAGTTAGTGCCTAGATATGGAAACACTTGCGGCCTTTTACTGTACTTACACAATCTTTTTTATCCTTTGTTACAATTTTTGTATGTGAGCCTATATCGTCTGAGATTATGAGAAATGACAATGCAAGTAGCGTCTGAAACTGTTACGACAAAAGTATTTGTTTTTTATTCATTCAAGAAGCGTAGATCTGAAGGTAATAAACCAAGCTCTTGTTGTATGTTAAAAGTTTGTCGGGAAATGTAGGATAATTTCATAATTCATAGTTCTAGCATCTATTCATAAGCATTTGCAGAATTTTCAAAATCGTGTGCTCATTAAAACGGCATTTCGCAATGACATGACTACCGATACCAACTGCCACACATCTCGATACAAGTCCCTAAACCTTTCAATGCATATAACGAACGTGTGTAGTTTATTTTGAGTGATGTGGGTCCCCAGAACTCTTTCCCGTTGATAACTAAATATTTCCATCTAGATCCGAGTAAGTCCGAATTCGGGGAATTAAGATTCTGAAAAGAGCGGAGGAATGGGACAGTTTATTCCGGAAGAATTACCTGTCGAATATAAAGGGAGTACAATAACCAACTTGCGCAAGCTTCATTTAATTTGTGACAGGGTGTCGGACAACATAGTTTTAGTCAAGGATGATAGGTTAAAAATTTTTGAATTCTATTAAAGGGTGGGTATAGGATATTTGCAAAGTTGCAATGTCCACTAGACCACCAAATATATACATGAGATCAAATGAAGTATATACAGTCGATCTGGTAGTTTATAGATTTGTAGTTTAATTGTGCCAAGCATGTCCTCGGAGATGATTTGAGAATAAGCGAGTGTTGGATCAGAATGGGGGAAGTGAGATTTGATGTAGAGTTGGGTTCGGAGGGGGTCCGATTTATAGAACCACACCCACAAATTCATAAAACGGAAACTGCAAAGAATAAATTCCCTAACTTTATCATCTCCATCTCACTGTTGCAGGTAAGGAGTAAGGAGGAGTCTCATTCAAGACTAGAACATCTCTTTTTCTGACATTGACTTACAAGGGAAAATTCCCAACTGTACCACCCAGATATATTTCAAACCGCTATTATTCGACAGAGTAACACTGAAATAGTGAAACTTTAATATAACAATTGTGGATGAAAAATACATTTGAGCTAGGCAAGTAGGTCGGAAGATCCATACCTGCAGAATAGATCGGGGTGGAACAGTTGGAAATGTTCCCTTGTGACTATAAATTAAATTTATTTCCAACAGGGTTTGGTATTCTATTACGGTGGACGGACGGCCTGGCTCATCTTTGCAGTCGACCCATTTCGACGATATGAGATTTGGCGATACTTGACGAGTATGCTAGGTCATGTCTCGTAAGAACAATTCGTCTCCTAATGCTCATTTTTAATTCACCCAAAATTACAATTATGATCGTGTTGAATCCGTTAAATGTACACAGAAGTATACATCTCTGGTCCAATCTCGTGTTACAACTAATTTTGGGAGTAATACTGGAAACGGTTCATCACTGGAAACGAGTCAGCCTTATTTATATGTTTGGGGTCGTTGGGGGGTAACTCATTAAATATTATATTAATTATCCCCCTCTTCATGGTCGTTGAAAAGGTTTTATTCTGAAGCTCCGTGGCCATCACAATCGGGGATCCGAAACGGTATGGAATGGGTGCCTCGGGGGGCGTCTATGCCTTATTTGCAGCTCATCTCGCCACCATCATCATCGTAATTAAAAGACACAAGAATATTCTGAAACACTAAATTAGAATTCCAGTAATCTGGATCCGATTCTTTAGAACTGGCATCAAATGAGGAGGAAATGCTGCCGGATCTTTTGGCTCCTAGCCTACACGGTTTTTGACATCGGACTCAACCTATTTATTGAATACTATTTAAACGTTCCGACAAATGTGAGACACGCCTCACCCAATCTACACAGCTATGAATAATTCTAATAATTAATTGTTGTTGTGTTAGTCAAGTCACGGGGGTCATTTGGGAGGAGCATTAGCGGGATTCCTGGCCTCCAGTTTCCTTCTCAAGAATTTTGAGCCTCGGGGTTGGGAACTCAGATTTCGAAATATTTGCGTTTGTTTGATGTGTTTGCTGGGACTGACGGTTTGTGTGATTAACATTGCTTTCCCCCACCGTTACTTCAAGACAGAGTGGAATATGAACTACGAGAGAACAATGACAATCTACACTATTCAACTCGTCCATCAAAGTGAACCCGATTCCGAATTACGAGAATCTTGTCACAAAGACCCCTTCTGCCAATTCGCCTTGCAACAGTACTCGAACGGAACGCTTACTTTCCAGCTCTGACATTTCGTTATTTGCACTAAATACCTTGTAACTTAACTAACTGTGATTTCAGATTTGCATAATTAAATTTAGAGGCTTTGAAAGAGCTCCAGTGCCCTTAAACGGATATGTAATCCAATGGTAACGTTTATAAACGTTTTATACTCTACGCAATTAAAAGAACCCATGATCCCGGATACATCTGTTTGCGGTCCTCGTTCAAAGTAATTTGTTTTGAAGGTTGCTGGAAGTCAGTTGCAGGATATGGTTTCGGTCTAATGAATTTCAGCATGACCATAGACAACTAATTATGACGAAATTGCCAGCCATTTTAGAAGCAAACATTTCAAATCCTGATGATTTATTTCTCGACCTTCAGGACTAGTTATGGATCTGGATCGGAAAAATAAACAGTGGTGGGTCATGGCATATGGTGCAGTTTAGGTGACCTTGAGCCCAAATGACCCAATAAAACATTGAAAGGCCGATGGGATTCTGTTATGTCGACTTGACTAAATTTATGTCTCTGCCTCTGGGAGAAAAAAAAAATAATCGATTATAACGAATGCTTCTAAATCCGATTGATAAATCGCCAAAAGTATAAAAGGAAAACTCTTTTCAGATCTCACTAAAACAATCTGTTTTTCTATCATTTTTTTACACTTTCTAGACTGTTTTAAGTAGTAGAAAAATGGGGGCAAGAATTTTAGGTGGCATTCAAACAATTGTAAGTCTCATCCCTACCCACCCGCATAAATAATCAAGATTTATCCAAGTAATTAATTTCGGTCCTTGAATTATGCAGACAATTGTTTGGCTTCTACAAAGTAGTTTGATAGTGCTGTCAGGACAAGAGGATAGCACGTTGTCCCCATCCTCAGACTCCAACAACTCCCCCTGTCCTCGTGATGGATATGTGGGCCTAATTGGTGATTCCAAGGAGCCCAGGAAATATTACCGTTGCAAAGGGGCGAGAGGGAATCCGAAACGATACCCCTACGACACTTTGTACTGTGACGAGGATCAAGTCTTCAACTCGGAAAAGTTGAAATGTCAACCCAAAAATACGATCCCACCCGGAAATGGAACTACGGACTATGAATGTAATTCACAAGGGTACTTTCCCAACTGTACAACCTGGATATATTTCTAAAACCGGTCTCATTCCATGCAGCAACGAAAGCAACAGAACTTTATTGAACTTATCGTTGCATAAGTGCATAACCTAAGATTTGACTTTGAAAAAGGGCCGGAATGTGATCTGCGAGATATGCCGGGCATTTATATAGTAAATTACTGTTTTTTTTTTTAAAAGACCCGTTCTCGCTCAATACTGTTTTTTCTGCTCCAATGGAAACTCTCAATCTACTTTTGGAAGTAACTTGAAAAAGAGGTGAAAAGGGAAAGTGTCCACTCTGTGTCTCTCCATTCTTTCCACTGAACATTATTCACATAAAACGTGCAATTCCTAACCATCCGACTTATTTTTCAAAGCCAAATATATTTTATTTACCAATAGTTTCTATACTAAATTTTTATTGCTTTTGTTGCTATTACGAATCAGACCTGTTTTAAAAATATCAGGGTGATACAGTCAAGAAATATTCCCTGGTCATCCTTTAGCCAAAATATTCTAAGCTCTCCGGATTTGAGATGATTACAAAATGTGCAGGTCTAAAACAACGACTTGACAACGATGGAACCCGTATATGTTTCGATGAGACGGTAGACATGTTGTCGAAAAGCATGGTTGGGTTTATCGACGCGGTCTCGCACCGCGGGGAACCGGGCAACAACTTCCGCCTTTCCATCCGAGACGTGCATCTGAACATGCGAGAGAACTACTTGAAAATGATCCAGTCCGTCGGTCAGAATATCTTCCCTCTCATCGTTGCAACCGATTCCGACACACCCGACCTGGCCGGCACCGGCGGAACTTACAAAGTCTACTTCCGTAATGGAACAATGCGGGTACTTACAAGGGAACATTTGCTGATGTAAAATTTCGAGTTTCTTCAAACTCTTCTCATTTCAAAGAGGAAGTACAATGATAAAACTTGAACATTGGGAGTATTGAGACTATAGGCCAATACAATTATTTTGACCTTGTAAAGTCATGAGAAATTCAGAAGCGGGAGGTCTTACAGGGATTCCTTGCTGTTCATTCTCCCCTTCTTGCCTATTTCTAATTTTTAACGTATAGCGTCTCATAAATTGACCTTCTCAACTTCTCACCTACTTTACTTGATCGAAGCCATTTTAAAAGCCTATAGTGCCAATGTCAACGTTTCATCATTTTACGCCCACTGTCAAATGAGAAAAGTTAAAACAAATCGGTATTTACATCTGAAAATGTTCCTTTGTTAGAAATACGTTCCCACCCACCCCAATCACGACTAATATACCTCGCTTACTTAACCAAATAGCGGATCGTTCCAGTAGGGCCGGCTTTTGAGATCCACAAATGCCTGAGTCACATGATCCTAGGGGTCTTCTCGATCATCTCTCCCTACTTCAAGTCTCCTGACTCCATCAATTGGAAGGGGAAGCTGGGGGAACTGAATCAGAGGCTCAAGGAGGCCCTCTACAGCCTGAGTGGGAGTGCCTTAGCGTCTGCTGAGAAGGACCAGGCCCTCAAGATGATCACGATCATCAATGAGTACATCACCAATGCCCTCAGTTCCAATTCCGTCACTTATCAGAGTTTCCAGAAGTTAGGCAAGGAGATGAGTCCGTACATTGACAAGAGCATGGAGATTGCGGCCAAGGCCCACGTGTCCGGCACCGTCCCGGCCCTTCAGAAACTGAAGGCGGAGATGGGGGATGAGGAATGGCGGAACACGTACGTCCTCATCCCAACCGTTTGGCCCGTCTCGATGTACAACATCCGACTCCAAGCATTCCGCAAAGTCATGGACTTTAAGCAAATCAAGAGTCAGGTTTTGATAACAGAGGGTAGGACCAAAGCTTTTACATCTATCTCATAGTCTAATCGCGCATTTCCAGTTTCAATGGTGGACAATGTGTTGTTTAGGTGCGCGGTCGGAGGATGAGGCGCGGACGACGCTGGGACGGATTGTAGCGGATCGGGCGCTGGCAGTTTTAGTTTTCGGCGGTTCGACGGACGATAAGACGAAGGACCATCTGTTCTCCTTGGCCACGAGACGGGACCTCCTCTCCTCCGCCGAGGAAGAGGCCATGAACCGATGGTGCAATGGCGACGATAGTTATCTCAGCATCACCGCTACTCAATCCCCAAATGGACCAAGATGTCCAATGTCAAAGCATTTTGCTACCATGTTGAGACAGGCTCCTTGATTTCACCAAAACTTATATACCTTTATTCCGACTACTTTGTATTTACAAATAAACTAGACTTTTATTTTATCACGGAAGTAAGTTATTGTTCCCAATTAAAGGGAATACCCCTCCGGGTTCGTGGACAAGGTCCCATTTCATCCCTCACTCTAAAAATCAGCAAATATGGTCCTGAATGCATTTGATGGATTTGGAAGTGTAAATGTTAGATTTCTAGCCTGTCTTCATAACTTGAATAACAAAAGAATGTTATTCCTAGATTTATTTATCGTGCTACTTCTGAATATGCTGTGTAGAGCCCCGAATTCACAAGTTCACAGTCATAAATTCAGAGTGCTCACAAAAATATTAGAAGCTCATAATTTACAGAAACTATAACACACCACCATCATATTATTATTTCTTAGAAAGAGAACGAATTCGCAAAAAAATGTAGCAATGTTGACTCGTGGCGAATCGTATTAAGTTGATTTCGAATTCAAGATCCACAATTGTGTAAGGGTCTTTTCGATAATCAAACTGTTGGCTACATGACCAAACCTAACCTAATCTGAGGTAACCCCTCGACCCTCGCGTGCGGTGGTGCAGTGGCAGCCGATGCCCCATCACCCCTACCACCCCAATGCCACATACCAGCTCTTCTGCAATCACTAAATAAAAAAATAAAATAAATATCAATTAAAATAAATGTAAACTCATAACCACTGTATTCGTCGGCTTACAGCCCAAATACAGTAGATTTAAATCCGCAGCCCGGAAGTAATCAACTCGTCCAGCATCAAAAATGAATTAATGGGCTCGACATTCAATGCAGAACGGGACACGAATATTATGTGCATCCTTTTTGACTAAAAGAGACAAAGACAAACCCGACTTTGTGCTTATACTCTAATATAATGTGCAATAAAGAATGTAAACTCTGAATAATAGAAGAACAATGAGGGACAATAAAATTAGTTAAAGTGTGCACTGCATAGCCATAAAATGAGAATGGAGAGGAATTAAAATGTGCTGGAATGTCGGTTAAGAAGCTGGTTAATGTAGCTCTAATTAATGCTCCTTCCTGGACTGGATAAGATGGGTTGTTTATTTTTATTCCTTATCATCGTCCTCTTCTTCACTCCAGCTTCATCACAAAACGGTAAAACCAATACCGAGGAGGGTTAACTTTTTAAATTCTTATTTAATCTCGGGGATATTGCTGAGAATAGAAGTAACTGTCGGAATTTTAATTTATTTGCAGGGACTGGAGGCAAATGTCTTAAAATCGGTGAAAAGGTGGGAGTAAAGACAGATTGTCGCAAATATTGGGAATGTCAAGGTAAGGTCGGTGCGGGTAGGTATGTGACCGTGTCCTGTCCCAACAAATACCTCCTGGATGACAGGCTGGGCAAGTGCGTTCCGGAGTCCAAGATAAACAACAAGTCCAAGTGTCACGCGAGTGGGGGTGGTCAGCTCACAAGGTCACAGACGACCACACCCACAACCAACAGTGGGGGTTGGAAGAGACGCGCTTTGACACATCTTCCACTCGTACGTCCATATACGGAACAGGAACTACAACAACTCAATAAGAACAAAACATTAGAGTTTACGACGACGGAAAAATCGTCAAGACCCCTTTTGGCGACACAAAAGCCAAAACATGACAATTCGATGACAGAAGGGTTACAAGCAGTAGAATCAACTACCCAGATCCCAAACGTGATTATAGGAAGATCAATGATGCAAAACTTTAAAAATGAAACGTCGGTTAAAGTACTCGAAATAATTAATCAAACAACCCCAACGCCACATGACCAAACATTAACCAAACCGACTGATCTCAATGAGAACACACAATCGGAAGGACAAATAAGAACTGCTTCTCAAAATATAATTCCTATGCCGGTTCAAACGTCCAACTCCACAATTTCCTCTGAACCCAGAAATCGGACAAGTTCAATCGAAAATAGAACTCAAGTGTCAACATTTCCGGATACTAAACATCCGTCATTAGAGAATCAAAATGCTTCGGAAGCAAAAACTCCCCCATCAATTGCGAAAAATACGACCAAAACTGAAACGTCTCAAAATCCACATATCGCTAACGATCTCAAACCTGTCAACGAAACGACTATTTCTAATGTTAAACTCCCAGCAGATTCAAGCACAATTAGCAATCAAACCAAGTCTACCACAACAGAAAAATCAAGCAAAAATGCAACCCTTCCGACACTTTTAATAGATGTTCAACCCAAATCCACGTTACCTTCCGGTCTCTCAAATCCAACGACTGTGCGTTCTTCAGTTGTAGAAAAATTAGGTGGAAGTACGGTTGCACCAGAGGACAAACTCGGACGTTCCATGCAAATCTCTTCCCCAAAATTGAAACCAAAAGCAACAATAATCCAAAACTCAACAGGACTCAAGATAAATCAGTCCAACCTTTCCTTACCAAATGCGAAATCAGAAATGTCGAAGGTAGGGCATCAGATACTAAAAACGAATAACGGTACAAAGAATGTGTTGAGAATCAAAGTACCGAACCCGCGCTATAAAGGGTCTAAAAATGTAACGACGAACGGGATCGGAAATTGGACAGAATTGGGAACTCAAAACGGGACGATTATTCCGGGATTATTGAAGGAGGATAGTTATAGAAATGAAGTCAAGAGTTCTGTAATTGAAACGGATCGGATATCCAACAACGTCACCAACCTCCCTTCAAAGTTGGACAACCATTTATTCTTCTAACTTACGAGATTATTAAGTTTATTTAAAGGGTCGTTTATATTTCATAGTCTCATTAAAATTGTTTTTAATTCAATTCCCAGATCTGGACAGATATGGAAGAATGTCAGTTCTGGAGCTGGGAATGTCAGAGGTAATGGGGTCTCAAGTACAAGTCCCAGCCCCCTCGTCCCTCTTCTTCCGAGACCTCCAACCCCGTTGACTGGAACTCTAGCAACCTCTCCTCAAATTCAACATCATTCTTCAGTAGGTTTATTCACAAATTAAGTTAACATCCAAACTCTGAAACTCTTAAACTTCAAACTAAACCCATTCCTTAGTTTAGGTCTACGTGTCCAATTTTGAGAAATAAGAACCCAAGGATACTTTAGCCCGAAAAATGTGTTCCTGGAATGCACCCAGGAAGTTCGGATTATATCTTTGACTTTGACTACTAAAAATTAGTAATTTGTGTTCAGGGAATCTGCAATGAGCTTCATAAACTTAACCTTTTTTTATAAAATCATTCCATTCAATTTGAACCATTTTGAGTCAAAGTACGTTTTATGCAAATTTATTATGGAATACGAGGTAGTGCAAAGTAGGCGGGGGTAGGGTATCGAGCTATCCCTAATTATAGGAGTAGGTCTGAAATTACCTCAGGATTCTGGCCAATGCCCAACGTTACCTGACCCCCCCCCTACCAATCTTACCATCATTTTCTCATTTTTAATCTAGTACCGTGGATTTAATTTTACGGGCATCAATTATATTCATTTGTTCCTTCCCCCACTACACAAATTACTACATAATATTAGACAAATAACCCTGATTATCTCTGCTGAAGTAAAGCTTAACTAATAATATTTCTCTACACTTTTACCAACATTTCAGAAAGAATCCACACAAAAAAATACTTTTTCAAACCAAACAGGTAAAGCACAAACCAACTCGAGTTCAGAAAAATCAGTCCAAAATCAAACTTCTTCAACCAAAAAAATTGAGTTACAATTACAAAGCAGCAACACAACCCAAAACTCGACCATCCAAGCCGATAAAATTAAAATTACCCCAGAAATTCCAACTGAAAAAACATTCGAAAATAAAATTTACTCATCCGATAAAATCCAAGTACCAAAGAATTCAAGAACTGAAAACTCCCAAAAAAATGAAACCCAAAAATCCAGAACCGAGAAGAAACCAAGTAAAAACGAAACTCTCTCAAGCTATAAAAGCGAAGGAGAAAGGATCAACTCCGCGACCAAAAACCAAATCCTTCAGACGGATTCAATTAATGTACAAGCCAATTCGACATTGACCTCCGGTGTCCACAATTTAACGACTATGAATTCGACATCTAGGGCCAAAGTAGCCTATAATAGCACAGTTGAAAGCAGTAACAACTTTGGACGTTCCATGAAAATGCCTTCGCAAAAATTGAAACCAAATACAACAATACTCCGAAACTCAACAGCACCAAAGTCTAACAAAAATGACACGAAAATAACTGTGCACAATATAAATGACAAGGGAGTAAGCATAATTAACGGTACAAAACATGTTTTGAGAATCAAAGTACCGAATCCACGCTGGAAGGGACCAAAAAATGTGACGACAAATGGGATGCAAAACTGGACAGAAAAGTTAGCCAATGAGAGTGCAATTGCAAATGAAGTTATTATAAAGGGGACGAAAGAAGAGTCGATTCAAAACGCAACAATAAATCCGGGATTTTCGAAGGCAGACAGTTTTAAAATTAACAATACCACCAAACTAATGCCGAAGTTGGACCCCACATTACTGTACTAATTTTATTTAATTTTCCAAGTTATGTAACCGGACCTTTACATATTTCATATATATTGCAAGTAAAATTCTT
The DNA here is from genome assembly GCA_906901685.1 of Desoria tigrina. NCBI lineage: Eukaryota > Metazoa > Arthropoda > Collembola > Entomobryomorpha > Isotomidae > Desoria > Desoria tigrina. The sequence goes on from CAJQTU010000091.1 coordinate 82,631, forward strand.
TTAATTGTCAGATCTGAAGAAATGTGGAAAAATGGTAGTTCTGGAGCTGAAAATGTGGATGGAAATGGGATCTCAACTACCAGGCCCACCCCGCCCACCCGGGTCGCTGTCCATTCGAGTTCCGCACCACCCGCCCTACGACTCAATCACTAACTAACCTAATCTTCTAATATATTTCAGTCCTGGAAGTCTGCTTTTATGACAATTTAAAGTATGGGGCATGAGACGTAATAAGATGAGGATGGATTATAACAATAGACATGATAAACGTGTTTTTTTATTCGTTCCTAGATGAAAATAAGAAATTGCAGTAATTGCATGTATAAAAGGTAAAAATAAATGTAGTAGCGCTATGGACAGAAGAGTATGTAGAAATACATGAGGGAAGTTGTAGTGAATATGGCAGCTAAATGAGGTCTTTGGAGTAAAATGTGTCGGAGGGGAACGGATTTCCGCTCCGCGTATTTCCACAGTTCCCGCACAGCCACACCCACTTGAACCAAACAAACACTAAATTAAACACCTTTTCATCTTTTAATCATTTTTCTAGACCTAATATTAGTATTACCTTGAACACAATCGGTCGACATCAAAAACAAGTCACGCAGCACCTAGAATATTTACACAAAAACCAAATTATTAATTTCATGCGAAGAATATTGCATTTTAATATTTAAGGTCATCTTCAACCAGCTCAATCCTCATTTCATTCTATCCTGAACCTGCTTAAAGAAATCCATTTACTTAAACTAATGAATTAGTATTTTAGTAATACTTGGCTAAGGACACAGACCTCTCATCCGCTTTTTCTGACAGTAAAAGTAAAGGAGTTTTTTTTATTTGAGTGGAAACAAAGCGTCAAACCGTTGAAAATTCACTAGGATAAAAATTGAAACCACACGAACAATAAGCCCAGTAGTAACATTTAAGGTCGTTGTCTTACAGGTAGAAAGAGGTTAAATTCAAGAATGTTAAGTTACCTCAATCAGTAAGTAAAATTGTATGCATTGTTGTGTTGAATTGTACAAGCCTGTAGGTCCAACGTTTACAACGATATATTACATTTAGAGGGTGGTAATTTGAAAAGATTGAGCCCCTTGACCTACGAGGTCCTCAAGTGACCTTACAAGGGACGTAAGGGAAAGACAAATGCCCGATCATCTTGAAATTTTTACCATGTTACCAACCACTAATGTGAACAATAAAACCATAAAAATTAGCTGCCCTAATTAGTATACACTACTACCATTACATATATTCAGGTCAATTTTTTAAATCTAGACATATATTATATACCATTTTATGTCAAATTTGACATAGAATCCGAATCTGCAATAAAAAGTGCTGTGTCAACGGAGCGTTTTTGAGATAAACCCCGAAAACCGGGTAAAAATCGGATTTTTTCGGATTTTCTTTATTTTAAGGTCCTTTATGATTCTATGTGTGGTAAAAATGATGCAAATTGTTGTTAACAATTTAAATATGAGTTTATATCACTAACTGTATTGTGATATCTCAAAAGCGTTCGTGAGATATGTGCCAAAAACTAACCCAAAAAACAATTAAAAATCAGTTTTGTACGAGTTTTTTTCAATTTAAGGTATTTTACATGTTGATTGTTGTTCAATTTTATTAATTTTCGCCCCCTATGCTGGACGGTACAGCATTTATCAGCACCCCACTTTCCTGCCCCCGGCAGGGGCCCCGCCGGCAGGCGCCAAAATGTCAAGAAAACAGTTGATTCAGGTTAAAAAGTTTGGTAGGGATAAGATACCGAGCTATGCGAGGTAAATAGGGGTAGGTAAGGGTAGGATACGAGCTATGCGAGGTAGGTAGGGGTAGGATACCAAGCTATGCGAGGTAGGTAGGGGTAGGAGACCGAGCTATGCGAGGTAGGTAGGGGTAGGATACCGAGCTATGCGAGATAGGTAGGGGTAGGATACTGAGCTATGCGAGGTAGGTAGGGGTAGAATACCGAGCTATGTGGGGTAGGTAGGGGTAGGATACCGAGCTATTCGAGGTAGGTAGGGGTAGGTATCTGAACTTATGCATCGGATTGATTGTATCGTTGCTGGACCTCTGGCAAAACTAAATGGCCCCTGCCCAACTTTTCGTGGCCTCCCTACCAGTCTTGTTTGTGTTTACTATGTTTAAAAAAATCGCGAAATAAAAAAATCGATGAAATTAACATTTTCAAACGCTTGCCAAATCATCAGTTTTGGTCCGATTTTAAAATTTTTTGCATTTTTGGATGCTAAAGAGTTGTATTTCATGAAAATGGGAAAGCCTCAATTTCATGATTTTTTTCATTATTTTTGTAAAATTTTTAATGCATCCGTCACTCGCCAAAATTAAAAAAAAAAAAAAAAAAATGACAGAAAATTGAAACTTTAATGTTTTTGTAAAATATCGATCTTTAGCATCATAAAAATGCAAAAATCATGAAAATCGGTCCTAAACTGATGATTTGGCACGCGTTTGAAAATGTTAATTTCATCGATTTTTTTATCTCGCGATTTTTTAAAACATAGTAAACACAAATTAGGGCAGCTAATTTTTATGGTTTAATTGTTCACATTAGTGGTTGATAACACGGTAAAAATTTCAAGACGATCGGGCATTTGTCTTTCCCTTACGTCCCTTGTTAGCTGGGAGGTCATAAATGGTTTCCCGAAAAATGTCTTGAAAATATTGAAGGATTTGAACAGATAGTGGGGTACATGAGGTTAATATGTACCTGATGAAGGCGTCCCTGTAACTGGAAGACGTTGCTGAAGAACTGATCCCAGGAGGCCATCCCGATATGAAACACGGCAACGTTGGCGATGAGAATGAGAGGGAGGGGCCTTAGGGCCTTGCGCTTGTCAAGGGCGGAGAGGACGAGTGCCGTGGACGCGAGTTCGGTGACTGTGAAGAAGGTCTGGTGCCACCACTGGCTGTAGAACTCGTCGTTCCAGTAATTCCAGTGCCCCCACCAGCCGTAGTAGTGGGAGTGGAGGGAGGTGACGAACAGGAGGCACATGGACCATCGCACCTCGCCTCTCGTCACCAGCAACGCCAACCGCTTGAACGTCTCGTAGAGGAAGATCACAAACAGAACCGTCACAGCCCACATCTTCAGCGTGTTACTCGTACCGTTAAAGTACACGTGCTTGTACCCTCCCACACCCGACTCGTACGGACCTACAACAGTACAACAACACAACCTCAACCATACAATATAACAGAAAATAAACCCTAGATTTATATCCATAAGAACCGATATTAATGTGACCACCAAAACAAGAAACTTGCCCCTCTCCATTTGCCCACGCTAAAAGATTGACATACCCATTATGTCCTGTTCACAATTTCTCTACGAATTGGCTGAAATTATATATTCTGACAGAGGTATGGTACAGCTACTAAATCCACCCTACATGCCTTTAAAGTAATACTGTATTACCGAGGGTGAGGAAGCATGGCCATTAACGGTGAGAAATGGAGTAAAATCGCGCTAGACGGAAATGGCAATGGATATTACACTATTAATGACCGGACGGGAGGTAAGAGGTTAAAACGACAAATTTCATGTCAACCTTCCCATTTCTTCATGGGACAAGTTGCAATTTTGGTCCCAAGAATAAGATAAGATGAGGATTTAATGTTTTTATAATAAAGTAGGAAAGAGTTGTGTTACCTTTGAAGAGGGTATCCCAGCAGTTGCAAGTGCATGTTTTGGGATCGACGGGATTGACGAGGTGTCCCCATAGGAGATAGAATAAAAGCATGTGTCCCAGTGGAATTAAAATAGGGACCGAAACCCCGACAACAATGGCAAAAGATAAATACTTGAGTCGATGATTTTGATTCGGGGACTTGAGTCCCTCCGACTTCCCGTTCAGTAGACCCGACCTATCCTCCCCCCGACTCATCACAAGCCCCAGTTACAGACCTACAACTAGTTTAAGCTTTTAAGGATTGTCAACGGAATAAGAGCACCATTTCCCCAGTTTGCACCTATTGCACCTGATTCTCATCAGTTAATGACAAGTCCTCTATTCAAGAGCCCATTACCTTAATTACTCTACCATAACTCCATGCAAAGCAAGTTAAACTCTATCCAGTCCCCCTTCACCCTCTAAAGCCTCATCTAATCCATATAATATATGGTGATGTAGAATCTGATCTAATCCCTGTCACGCCCAACCACCCTCACCTTATTCTAATTCTGCAGAGCTGGAAAAGCTCAATTTAACGACATGTCAAAATTAATTCTGACTCTTGTATTTTCTTTAAATCTCTCTACTCACATTCCTCCAGTCATTCTCCTGTAATATCATCATCACGAAATCTCCTAGTCCCGAAACTTACGGAAATAACCTATTCCCTATAGCCATATCCACTTCTCATATGAATTCTATGAATTTAAAGGCGTTTTTCCATGCCCAGCGCAAACTCGTATAATTCCGAATATTCCTAGGCCAAAAGCATGAATCACACCAATTTAATATTACTATTTCCAGTCACTTAAGTCACTATCAATTAAACGGAGAGCCCTTCATTGACTAAATATAAATGGCTCATTTATCCCATTTTCGTCTATGATATAATTGTAGGTACAATTTCCACCCTTCTTTACAGAAACTCCATTTTCAAGAAATACAATGATGTATTTTCATTTATTCTTCTTAACCAGAAGTAGTCTCAAATGATATGACTTGAAAAAAATGCCTTTGAAATTTTTAATGCCTTCTCTTTAAAAGCGCGATTTCATTGGTCACATCGTTCCAAAATTTCCAAACCTCCACTTATCCAGAACCATATAACACACACCCACAGCCCCACAACAGCAATAATAATTTAATATTTAATTGTCTTTATTCGAGTGTTTCCTTAGATCAGCATACAATTTACTGTTCTGCCCCTAGTGGCACCAGGTCTTATAATTTATTCAAATATATTTATCATAAAAAAACTAAATATAATTCACTAATCCACTATTCATTCGTTTGTGTCAAACAAACCGGGTAATTCATAACCACCGTATAAAATAGATCACCTTGAAATCAGTTCCTATAATATTTGTACCATTAAGTTCTTTACAAGACTTGAATGTATTTTGTAACATTTATAAACTTATAAACACACTTATAAATAGTTTTAACATCCATTCGCAGTTGTAGTCGTAGATTTGTAAGAATGGAACAAGAAAAATGAAAAAGCATTGCTTGCATTCTAAAAATACATGAAAAATATGCCATTTGCGTTAATCACCGGAGAAATATCAAAAATTACCGAATTAAGCTAAAACGAAAACCCTATCTGAAAAAGCGGGTCGGAAAATGTGAAGGAACATAAATACCGAGGCTGAATAATCCTGCTTTGTAATCCATCACTACTTTAGTAAAAAAAAACCGAAGAATAATTACCTACATTAATTCTACTAATAATTCTTTCCTATTTTCGATCGCATCAGCCTTCTTACTCTTTGCAGTTAGGCTAGAAAGGATAATCGTCATCGACGTCATCGTCGTACTCCCCCATTCCGTTTCCGACATATTCGTAATCATCTTCGGGTTCAAGGTCAAAGTCATCGTTCAATCCGAATCCATAATAATCATGATCTGGATAGATCCCTCCACTAATATCACTCATGCCATCCCCACTCTCATCCCCAAACTGGTCGTAACAATCGGCGTCGGAATCCGAATCCACATCAACCCACTCTTCCTCGTTCTAAAACATAACCAAATTATTAAATTATATTTCTTATTCCTAATGATTTATCGCGTAATTCATTGTCAATAGAAAAGTGCTTACCAAATTGCAGAACTTCCATACACGACTATTTATGGTCTTGAGGTCTCCTTTAATCTGTTGGACACTGTCCAGTTCTGAGACGAACACCGAAAATGACTCCAAACTTGGATTTTGTCTGGCGATCGACATAATAAAATCCTTACTGGACTGAAATTACAAAACCGACAAAACGGATAGGAGGAAAATTAATTGAGTAATTTAGGAAAGAAAAGCTATTGATGATAAACAATCAATTAATGCCAATATAACGATTTGATTGAAATTTGTTGTACAAGTATAAAACTATGTAATCTTACCGCAACGACGCTTAAGTAATCAAAAGATCTGAGGTAGGGGAATGTAACCACTTGAAGAAGTGCAGCGGGTGTGACAGAAGGACACGCCCTTAATTTAAATTCCGTCAAGGCTAGAAAGAAACAGAATGGAGATTTGATGTCAAGTAATGCGCGAAAAGTTCTAACAATTTGACGGCATAATGTAGTGTGTGCATGAATAAAATTATCCAAAGCTGAAATATTTACCTGTGAGATTCTTTAAAGAAATGCCAGTGGGCTCGGCTTCATCCCATTCAACATCATCCGCACTTGGGATTCCAGTCAATCCATAATCTGTGAGCGCGCTGCAATGCGACAATTCCAAAACTCGCAAGTGGCGGAATTCTTGACAGATATGCTGAAGAATCTTGTTATCCAATGCATTGGCACATCGAATTAAACTTAACTCGGTAACATTTTTAAAGAGATCTAGGACTACAAGCTTCTCTACTTCTGGAATAGGTAGCTCGTTCCATGTATCTGCAACAGGATCCCGCTGATACCAAAATTTGTCCAGACCCCGCAGCCTCAGCTTCTTGAGGCCAGTTGGCAGCGAATTCATAAATTTAAGACCGTTTCCATATTGGTCAATTCCTTGGTTTAAAATACATAAAGGTCTTGAGATGGAAAAGTCTCGAAGGGTTTCAATATTCTGTAGAAATTTCCAGTCTACTTCACGCGAGGAGATTTCAGTAAACAATTTCCCCTTTAAATGAAGTTTCCTCAGTTTCGAACATCTGCCTTCAATCGCGGATAAGAGGGACAAGGGGAACCCATCTCGCATGTCCACCGTCAGTTCCTCAAGCAGGGGCTGGTTGATGAGGAAAGCAATGATCACCGCCGAGTCCTGCTGATATGCTGTAATTGTCAATCGTTGTAAATTTGGACATCTGATCATCTTCATGTCGTCCAACCGCCAGACGTTCAAGTGAAGACTCAGTTCTTTCAAAGTGTCTTGATTTGCTGAGACAATATTGGGAATGAACTTGACGTGTTCAGTCTCACCTCCCGTAAAAGTACATACTTTCCAGGTCTTAAAAGTTTCCAGACAAAGAGGGAGCATGGAGAGCTGAAGGAAGTTTCGCGGAAAGGGTCCTTCATCCCCATCCGTTCCATCGATGTAATGTGTGGCTTGAGCTGCGTAAGACGAAGAGCAAATTTCAAAGCACTTGAGTTTTGAAAGCTGAGATTGGACGGTTAAATCGGAGAAGAGGTCGTAAAGTATTTTGTCCATGATGGTAGACTCAATTTGAAGGGTTCTGAGATGAGGAGAATTGGTTATAAGGAAAGTCATGTGCCGAACTAGATCCTTGTCGTCCACTTTGTCATTCATCAGGATCCGGATTTGAAGGGTACGGACTGTTTGTAAGATGTGAGGGATTATATCGATTACTTGGATGGGGAGAGAGACGTCGATCTGTACCACTTTCCAAGGATAAGTGGAATCCACCAAGAAATAGTCTAATGCAACCGTTTCCTTGCTTATAATAAGCATCGCGCTATCGCTAAATCTTTTGGTACGGCGGACGGTATGGCTCAATCCCGATGAGACCTCAGACACCGCTTTCATGTCAGACAGGGTTAAGAATTGGCTGATTTTCTCCGCAACCTGTAAAAGTTTAAATAATATGAGCGAAAGTAAAATATAGGGATAGATAAGATAGATTATGTAGAGTTATCGAGTGACTGTGTGCCTTACCAATTCATTTCGAAAGAGTTGTAATAATCCTCCGGCTTGTGCCTGGATGTGAAGTTGGGAGTAGAGTAAGGTGGAAGTGGTGGGATCCTCATCAAAATCAGAAGGTTTGGACGGTGAGGAAGGGAGATGGGTCCCTTGCATTTCCAAATCACCACTCCCTCCCATATCCATGGTAAGTAAACCCAACCCGGCACGGAATAACCGGCACCCTCAGCACTCAGCTCTCAACACTCACACCTGATCTAAAATATAAAAATGTAAAGAATAAACCATTAACTAACTCTAACCAAATTTATTCATACAAAATGAAGCACATGCAGAATTCAGACATTCCTTTTCATTTTGTGACCTCCTAAGCAATTCTGTCAGGTCAGGTGAGGGGGCAACAAAGGTTGAAGGTCTTTCGACATTAAATAATGCATATGTATTATGTATGTACTGCTGACTGTTGACTGTATGTTGTAAAAGTACAAAGTCAAAAGTCAAAAGTAGTAAAAATCCTCACACTTCTGCTTCTGACTTCACACTTACTTACGGTTTGCAGCAGTTTGTTTTGTTTGAAGGCTGCCTGGTGTCTGGGCTGCCTCAACAAGTGTGTTGTGCCTTGTTTGTGCTAATAACAAATAATGTGTAATGATTAATGATGAATCTGTAACAATATTATTATCTATATTGCCTGCTATTGAATTAGACTGTTTGCAGTATACACACAGACAACAGATGCTAATAACATAATATTATTTTGTTAAATCTGAATCCATATTCTGTAGTCAGTCGGTGGAGGATGAATGATGAATGAGCTGTGAGCTGTGTGTGTGAGTGCTAGTCCTGTGTTTTGAGCACGTGCGTGTGTGTGGTGGGGCTGTGCATAGAGGATGAGGGATTGAGGGTGCGGCGGGGGATAGTGAGATCATGTGAGATGTGGTTCCGGTTCTGCCCACAGAAGAGGTATCTCACTCCTTGCGGGTTCTGCCGTCCCCTCTGCTTCTCCCCTTGCCCCACAAAGCACAAAGAGAACTATTTAGGAGAAGAGTGAGTGAGGTGAGGAAGGGAAGGAAGTGCGGGAAGTTGGAAGTTGTAGTCCAGGCAGGAACAAGAAGGGACAAGGACAGAGGACCTCCGACCTTTAGGACTCTTTTCTGCACCCCGGCAACAGTGAACACGGAACACTCTCTATCTTCTTGCACACAACTCCACCCAACCACACTCCCTCCCTATCATCAGACATCCATATCAAGTACTTTCATTCCCCATTTATTTCAATCCAACCAATTCAATATTTTAGTTTCTAGTAGTTCTATGTTTAATCGTTTTGTGTTGTAATCTTGTAATTCATAAACTAATCCAAAATCCAACCAATGAATGATCAATAATGAATAATATTTCATGTGAATGGCTCCTTCATCCTTGGACCGTTTCATACTAATCACTAATCGGGCAGAGGGGCAGACACCAGACGCAGAGCACAGCACACAGAGGAATTGTGAATTGCTGAGGTGAGGAGAGCACAATAAATACTGCACAGTGCCGTGCACTGCACTGTGTGCACTGCTCCCTCAAACATATTATTATTCCGTATTGCGTATTCGACACATTACACATTATGCAGTACACGATGACTTCAAAGGAATCTAATGCTCTGTATGCAAAAACACGAGCTCAACGATAGTACTTTCTGTTTTGTATTTGTCACTTATGATTTCAACCACTTCGAAAAATTACAACTTTACAACGTTGGTACGTATCAAGAGATCAACTCAACTCGCACCCAAGTATTTCCTCACAATCACAATCAACAATCAGAGGGTTAAAGATACAGTATGAGTTGTGTAACATGGCTTGGAAGAATAGTCACCCGGATTTTCGTGTCTGGGTTCCATTCACCAACAACATTGGGAGATCACTACTTGGCCGCAGCCGTCCCAGCTGAGAGATTCCTTCGAAGACACATCTCCTCAGGTCTTAGCAACAGTTCCTTAAATACCTCTTCCGAGTGTGAGTCCTTACTGGAGGGAAATGGACAGATTGAGAAGGAGACGAGAAATGAGCTGATTCGAATGAATAAAACCCGAACCTCCGACATTTGTCGAGCACTTCATAGTAAATGGCAGGACCTTCATCTAGGACCGGGTTTCGTCTCCGTCGTCTCGGGACTGCCAAAGGACTTTTCTTCTTCTCGATTTAGAAAAGGACAGTTCGGCGATGACGCTTGGTTCATTGCTAATGTCATGAATGCAGATGTCATCGGTAACTACAATTTATTACATTATTTCTGGTTATTTATACGTTTGTAAAACTGCAAAGACTAATTAATTCACTCTTGAAACCGTTTTTCAGGGGTTGCAGACGGTGTGGGTGGCTGGAGAAATTATGGTCTCGATCCTGGTGAGTTCTCTTACACGTTAATGCAAGCATGCGAACGTCTTGTTGAAGGAGGATTATTCATTCCTTCCAAACCTGGAAGTCTTCTTGCCACTGGATTTAGCCATCTTCGAAAAATGAAACAAGTTCAAGGTTTGTTTTTAAAGTAACAATTATCGTTTGTAGATGAACCTTGTACTGTGGTACTCTTCGTATGACTCCTTAAATCAATTCTGGAATCGGAATTTTTAGGAAGCAGCACAGCATGTGTAGTAGCCTTAAGCCGATCAGATTCCATACTTTATTGTGCAAATTTGGGAGACTCTGGATTTGTTGTACTTCGAGAAGGTGAAGTTGTTCACAGATCCAAGGAGCAGACTCATGCATTCAATACTCCCTTCCAACTTGCCTGTCCGCCTCCTGGCGAAGTCGGACTTTGTGACAGGTATAAATTAATTATACATATACTCAAGACTCAAGAAAGATGCATATTATTCCATTCCACTTTTAGTAAAAACGACTTTTTATTTTACAATATTTTAAACAGCCCAGACGCGGCGGATATTTCGCAACTTGCCGTGCAAGATGGTGATGTAATTCTGCTTGCAACGGATGGGGTATTTGACAATCTGCCTGAAAGTATGCTGATTGCGGAGCTTATTAAGGTTCGTCTATTTGTACATTATTGAAAAGTTCGTGATATTTGATGTTTATGCTTATGATTACCTATTTCATCCCTTAGATTCAAGGAGAGAAAGATCCAGTCCATTTACAATCAGCAGCAAACGCCATCGTCTTGATGTCAAGAACCATTGCATTCGACTCAAAGTATATGTCCCCGTTTGCCAAACATGCTCAACAAAATGGAATTCACGCTGTAGGTAAGTATCCGAAATATCAATAGGTATACACAAAAACCATTATCTTACGTTTACATGTACCCCAAATTAATTTCCATTGTGATTTACAGGTGGAAAACCAGACGACGTAAGTTTTATTTCATTCACATTCTACAAATGCTTCGAAACTCAATATTACTATACCTAGACGATCATTTTGAGATTGAACATGATTTTGGTTCGTAGATTACTGTCCTTTTGGCCACCGTATCGATGGAGAAGTAACATGTGTCTGACCGTAGTCTTTTCGCGTTGTAGTCCTAAATTATAAGGCTTTATAATACACGGTAATCTCATCTTCACACAGGCACAGACAACAGTATGGGAGAATAATTGCATTGTTTACCAGAGGTATTTATTGTATCTTCTAAAACTAACAAAAGTTATGCCTCATATGCCTAATGTATAGTATTACTTTCACTTTTCCTTTCCCTATCGTTCTATGGGTTAATTACATAATTTTTGTTGTCTCTTACAGATCGTCGCGAACAAGTCTAAAACTGTACTGTACTGTCTAGTGTCAACTGTGTGGATTGTGAATTTGTAACGAATGACTGAAACGACTTAGCAAACGCATTTTTAAATATATTACATGTAAAATATATAGGTATAACATATTATACCTATTATACAAACTATTATTGAGTCGAAATCGTGTTGAAATGCTTTTATGTGTAAACAAGCAAAGCCATAGTCAAAACGGAATATAGAAATATTTATTGTGTGTGATTATATTTTTTGCCGTTATTTTTTTAATCCCGCGTATCAATAATATCTTAAGCAATACGACTCGGTTTTAAAGCCTTCCAGTGCAACCGTTGAAATTGTTTCTATAAATGAAATAAAAATAAAACGGCAGCTATAAAATTACTACTTGTTGTAAAGATAATTTATTTGAGGTGAATTATGATTGGATAGAAAGAATGAAGAGAGGTGATGAAATAGAAAGGTCCGTGAGTAAATGCCTATTGTGCTTTCTTGAAGAAAGATCTGGGTTTGAAGATTGTGCAGTTGAGATGACATTCACTGAAACCCCCTTTGACAGACTCTCCAGCTTTGATGGCTAGAACACCCGACGGTTCCAGTTGCCATCCAACGTTGTCCGTCTTCAGTTCCTTCGGAATGGTGAACCGACGGACGTAAGTGTGCGTCTTGCAGTTCTTCTCGTCTATCTCCTCCACATGCGTCCCATACACTGTTATCACTCCATCAACTATTTTCACCGTTAATTCCTGTGGGCTGAATTCAGACAGGTCTGACAATCTGGCCTAATTTTAAAACAAATCATCCGCAAACGCTTTAGGCAAGGCTGTAAACTAAACCAACCCACGAATTGTGCTTTGGCCTGGAATGGTTTATGATGTTTAGTAACAACAAGACACTATCTCAACTTGCCCCAACCATAGAACCAAACTGGTTACTATTTTTAAAAATTGCCTTTTGACATGACATCTCATGCCTCTCGAACGAAATTGAGGTCCATCTGAAGGTCTTAAGTGTCAAAAGTTTATCCGCGCGCTCGTAATTGTTTCCCACACCACGATGGGTCATTAGCATAATGTATTAGGAGACGTAATTTACACCTAGTATGCAAGTTCGTCAAATAATAGAACGGATGTAAAACGGTAGAAATTGATTAATATTCAATTATTTTATTACTTTGATCTACTTACGGATCTAACGTTCTAACACTAGAAAAGTATTATTGTGGTTATGGGTTATGATTATTATTTTAATTTTGGTAGTTTTTGGCATACTTGTAAAATGTAATAAACAACAAAAGGAACATGTCTTTATAAATGTCCACCCTGACTTGACAGATCCATGAAAATATCTCGAAAGGCACAAGAAAATGAAACTTGTTTTTTAAGCCTCTTTCTTTAAAATTGAAGGTTTTTGTGTAAGTTGAAGTTTGAAAGTGAGAAGGGATAGTGATGATTTAATAGTATTTATTTCTTTACCTCAAAGACGTTGGCATCTTTGTCAAAGTTGAGTGCCTCGGCCGCTTTGCCCGTGATGGCTTTCTGCTTGAAGAAGTCGTCCAGCTCCTCCTGACTCATTTCCTTGGTGGCGCGGAGTTTGGCGGACGAAGCGACGTCCATGTTGTAGCCGGAAGCGGAGGTCACTTGCCCCCCTTCCATACTCTTCTCCTTGTGACTCTCCCGCGCCCGACTCTCCTTCTCGCCTACCGTCTCGCAAAGCACCAGTTCCCCGTCAACTGACGCCTGCTTCGTGGCCAGCACCGCACTTGTCGCCTCACTGCTGCTGTGACTCTTCACACTTGACTTGACACCCCCTTCAACGCCTACACAGAAACAGGTTCAAAGCAGGTCAAAACAACCCTTAAACCCGCACTCAATTCCACAACTTTGAAGACCGTCTGAGAAGGGCATGAGTCCCTACTGACGTTAACGTCCCTCAGCTCTTTGACTCGACTGATAAAACTCCTTCCGTCCTCCTTAGTCAGTCCCTTGTTACAGTAATGTACTATATGCTGGAATATATAGAGACGGAAGGAGTTGTATCCGCCCAGTCAAAGAGCAGAGGGACGTTAATTTAAAGGATTCATTAATCACCATCCCCCATCTCCAGGCTGGACTGGCTGATTGAGGACATCTTTGTGGCTTTCTTGCTGCTACTGCTGCTGCTGATGCTGGTGCTGCTGGTTCCTGTGCCCGCTGCGCCGAGGGAAACGCCGGACAGCATTTCGTCAACGTCCAGGTCCCCCATGCCACGGCCGAGTCTCTCTGACATTCCGGAAGCGAGTCCCCGTGCCGATTCTCGGGCGGACAAGGAGGCTGCCAAGAGTTGGTCAACGTCTGCGGACATTCCTCCTCCACTGCTCAGAGAGGAGGAGGACAAGGCTGAGGAGGAGGCGATCTTGGTGGAAGAGGAGACGGAACTGCTCGACACTTTCTTGGAGCTACTGCTGCTACTGCTGCTCAACGACGACAAGGACGAAGACATGACCGATTATCTGAAACTAGGGCAATTAGATAGCACTTTTAAAGCAACCTCTCACTTTGCCCCCATCGGCCTCCGATTCAATATCTTTGAATCTTTCCAAAAAGCAAAGTAACCTTTAGGGGACCTTTAGTTTATTTTCATACCCGACTGTATGAAACTGAATGTGGTTCCGCGGATAGGACGGACTGCGTAAATTATATAGAATCCCTCCTCAAATTACTGAACCCATGAGTGAGAAATACAAAAGCTTTATCCAATTAATCCGTATTTAATCTAATCTGAAACTGTGGATGGGGATTATCCCAATCTATTCGGTACTTACCGATAAAAAGGGATGGAAGAGTTGGATTTAAAGTTGATTTTTGAAAAGGCTCTTGCACTCAAGTTTATTAGCTTGTTCCGAGACGTTCCTTTGGCTTGAGACTGTGAAGTTAGTCTGGCAAACTCTTTTCTTCAGGTCCGAATTATCGGGACTGACTTTGAAAGAGCATAAAAGTGTTATTTAGATGAGGTTGGAGGACAGCGTTGGTTGTATATATATAATCATATATAACAGAGTCAGTTAGTGAGGGATGGAAATGAGTCTGATAGATGAACCTGAATCTAACTTGACTCACCATGTTATCATCCAGTCTAGAAGATTATTTTAAGCTGGGAATGCATGAAAAGAATGAAAAAAAAAAGAATTGGCTCCGTTCTCCTTTTGTGTTTTTGAGGAGGTGTTACGGGTCAAAAATAAAAATCCTCAAATCAACAATGAAGTTGAATAATTTTTAATGATTCTTAGTTCCGCCTCCGCATCAAAGAAAAACCTGAATTATCCACAAGCAAATTGTGGATTCTCAGGAGGGCGTCTCACGATTCACGATATCCATGCACCCACTAAAAACCTATTTTATAATATCCCAAAAACAGATTTCATCCCTTCACCGAAATTATCTAGGAAATATTGACATTTCCGACATTACCACATCTCATCTCACCTCACAATCAGTCTCCTGGAATGAGTAAAGTATATATACCAGTTTGGCTTTAAACTCAAAAAGCCATATGCAAAAAAAGAAACGAATGAGAATATCATGTCTAGAAATGAACTGAATAGGAAAATCAGTTAAATAAAAGCCAATCAATCAATCAATGACATATCGCTTGGATAGGGAGTGGAGTGGCTTTTGAATCAAATGGGTGTTAATTGTTTGGAAAATTGTAGTAATTAAAAGGGGTAGAAGGTAGAACGGACTGAATGAGAAAAAAATTCAGTTTTTCGCGTCTTTTTTGTGTTTGACTCCAAAGTAGATAGGATCTTAACATTGGAGGAGTCAAAAACAGACCCGTACTTCCCATTACATTTTGACTTTGTGAGGAAGATGAAGACCATGAGAAAAAAAGTCAATTCTTTTGCCCAAACCATGCACAAGCTTCACACTTCCACGCCCATATTATATTCCGACAACTTTAGTCACCGATTTAAAAAAAAAAACTACTTGGCATTCAAGTGAGATTATGATTTTGTTTTTTCGAATTTTTTTCTTGGGTTCTTCATCGCATTTTGAGTTTATAACCCAATGTACCTCCATTGAAAGACTATTGAATGCCTGAAACAATGTAATACAAATCTCTGCGAAAGGACTCGTAACTTTAACTTGAAAAACTTAAGCAAAGCAATAAGAAAAACTGGCTGATGATGCAAAACCCGAGCCGGAAATAGCATTTGCGATGGGGTTATGCAACAGAACGGACAAACATAGGAATTTATTGAGAAGGATAGTGATGACAAATATATAAGACTAAATAGTATATGTTGTTGTATGTACGAAAAGCCGGTGCAAGATAGGGAATATTTATACAACCGAACATTTCTAAGAATAAGGAGACTGTAGGAAGCTAAAAAATACCTTTTACGCATTTATTGTTTTATTCGCCCTGTCGCTCTTAAAATCCTTTCCTCCACATTCCAACAAACAGAACTTGTTGTTGAGAAATAAAAATCCTACCATTTTATAGAATTGGCAAAGTGTCGAGAATTGAAAGAAACAAGATTTAAGAATATCAGGTTAAGTGTACCTAGATAGATGCAATCCCGACAAGTTCTCTGGCATTTACTTCCTATATTAACCTTCATATCCTAATTAAGGTTCTCAGAGTAATTGTCACTAAGGATAGGTTGATGTCATAAGGGGTATTTTGAAACCTTCCATCTCATGAACGGATGCATCCAAAATTCTCAAATAAAATTTTTTACACTGGGGGGGGGGGGAGGCTAAATTGAACTATTGATGTAATTGTATGAGTGTACTGTATAAATCATCGTTTGGGCGGATGGATGAGGCAGATGCAGAGATTTGCCTGTATTCCCATATTCCAATTACTGGGCTGATAAACAAAAGCGTTAGGAATTAAAAGAGTTAAATTATGGAAGGGTAACTTGGTTGAATCATTTGATAGACACGGATTACTCATTCAAGTTTAAGTATCTAACTGCCCATTTCTCAGAGTCGTGTTAACCATGAACCAGACAGTAGTGCAGGCAGAATTGAACCAGACGCATTTATGTGAAAACCCCGTCTGCCTGTCCGTCCAACCCTTCAAACTATCTCAAACGACGTCATATCTAATTGTAAGCCTTAGAACGTAGCTTATTAACATAACTCAACAATAATGAGTAATCAGTAATCATAGTCAACGTTGACCAAAGTGAAAAGAAAAAAATCATTTGAAAATTTGATTCGATTCCATAGCTCTTCATTTTTGACGATAGTCGGCAAGTCTGTAGTTGGCACACTCTTGATTAAGCATGTGCATGGGCCTACGAATTGTGTTTCATTTCTTCAGGTCTTTAGGTGTTTCAATCTCCAATACTTTGATACATCCATAGGTTGTTGTTCCTAAAGTTTGAGCATAAATGACAGGGATTTTCCGGATTTTGGTTTTGGCATCATTCCGTGTCGATAGAAATGATTCCAACAAAGAACATCATTACGAGATCATTTCTAAAACCAAATATTTTTAATCTAATTCGAAATAGGAAGTCAGAAAGGCAAAAAATGACCTTGTAAAGATCATGAAATCGTGACGGTTTAATACCATCCTTTTAATACCTACTATCCCTATCCGAAGAATACGACTGCCCGTCAAGACGGATTAGTTAAACTGTATTTATCTGTAAGTACTAAAGATCTAGTAGTTTTCATATAAATTCGATCGCCAATTAAAAACATATTAAACTTCTGTGTAAAAAATGACATGACATGCAGCCAGAACGCTTTTTGACCCGCGAGAAGAGAGTGGCGTTGGAGAAAGATAAAAATACGCGTTCACGTTTCTAAATTACTCCGACCGTCTCGCTTTAATCACTTATAAAAGGCAGCACCTGTCTGCGCGTCGAAACTAAAAACCCTATACATTAATCCTATGGGCTAAATAAAATAAATATAGGGTGAAAATTAAATTCAAAGTGGGGGGATGGGAAACTATTCCGTGGATATTGGGGATTATTCCAAAAAGGGAAACGATTACTTTTTTTTACAATTTAATGTTTATTCAAGTGAGACTGGCAGCGATATATATGATATTTAATTGATTAATAAGACGAAAGACAGTTATTCATGGTGGATACATTATAGAGACTTGTTCCAGGGGACCTATATATTTCAACGCATTTAGACATGGTGTAGGCTTGTTGGAAGCTACAAAGTTTTCAAACAGCAATTTTGAAATTTGACCCAAACGTAGATTTGAATGAAGATTGAAGGAGGCGAAAATTAACTAGTATTGGACCAGAATCTCCCAAACAGAAATGTGAAATTAGTAAATAGTTACCAAATGCGCCAGGATGGAAAGCTACAGGCAAGGGCTAGCCCCAGCGAAAACTTTTATCTGACAAGGGAACATTTCCGGTTTCAAAATGCTTTGTAGTTTCTAGTTCGAAAGAGTTTACAATTCCGATGGTTGCTTTACGATACATTGCTATATGCGTTTAAATGGTCTTTTGATAGTTATTATTAGTATTACTTTATTAATTAAACACGTTTGAGTACAAAAACGCATTGCATATAATGTTCAAAAGCATCACAAGATACACCTGAAATCATAACTGACGCAATCGGTTGTATTTTATTATATTATTAGGTATATCCATAGAATTGTATATCACGCTCTTCGTAGAATTATTTAAAAATAAGTCATGTACGGATAGGTACAAAAATTACATTTTACATATTTACATATGTCCATAGTCATGTCATATCCTTAAATTCTAAAAAGCAGTTTATTGTTTCCAGGCATTCTTTTTGTTCTTTAAACCACCAGCGGAACGTCGGATTTGTTTTCGCTCATAATGATGTTTTTCAGCTTCATCTCGCGCATTATTTCCCCGATGTTTCTGCAATCAGTTTTATATATAAGCATATTAAACATCCTCGTTCATTTTTTAAAGTTAAAAAAATACTCCTTACCGTATGCATCGAAAACGAAATTTCTCGGCTTCCAAGGGGCCCTCGACTTTTTATCTCAGAGGAATCGTCCTTCTCAAGTCGATCACCAAGACTGGTCCTGCAAGTAAAACAAACGCCGAATCAGAATTAGGAGAGACATAGGGAAGGGTTTTGTTTCCCATTCTCAAATCTTTAGTTCAGATTCAGAATGTCAATATCCCAATAAAAAATAGTCTGCACTTGCAGGTGTACTCACTTAAGACGCTTCCTTTTCCCGTCCGAATTTAAGTCTGAAAGTTTAAAGTCATCACCCGTTTTGATTTCGTAAAAGTTTGGCTGTGACCTGGACTTGAAATCTTGGATTCTTTGCTCGTTCCGAATCTTCCTTCTCTCTTCCCGTACCTCCTTCACCCAAGCTTTGTCGTCTTCTGATGAACTGTCGTTGTACTCATCATCCGAACTTCCCTTCCCTTCCATCTCTTCATCCTAAAATCCATTATAAAACATGACACGGGTTAGTTATTCAACCGTAAAGTAAATTGAGCCAACAAAGGAAATCACAGGAGACACATTCGGGTTGTGAGATGTTTTAAAATTAAACCTCTTACCTCGTCAACAGATTTAAAAACGGCGGCCATCTTTTTAGCTTTCTGATTGTCAAGTTTGGATAAAACAGGATTCAATAGTCTGCAAGTTCATAATTAGTAATTCTTTCATTCGCAACATATTATGTAATTGCAAATACATAGATTATGAATATGCAAAACCCATGCGACATAATCGAGTTTTGTGAGGTCGACGGGATGAAAATACGTAGAAATTTTCTAGGGTTTTGGCATTTTATGACATGTTCCTATCCTACGCTCAATATATGGCTGAACGATCCACCTCCCTGCCCCATTCAGGGTCCCACTGAAGATGAAAGCTACCCCTCCAAATAAAAACCCGACTACCGAGTTATAAAGAAAAGGTAGGGGTAGGGTACGGAACTGTGCAACATCTGTACCTAGTTCATCTATGAGTCTTGCACGGTTCCGTATCGATCCCATGCCGGGCTTGTCTCGATCTATTTCACCACTCGTAGCCCCGTGGTACCATGCACAACCTTTCTTGTCCTCCAAACCTAATCTTGTTACACTTTACTGAATCCGATAGTTCATAATATTATTAGTGTTTTAACATTATAGACAGTCTTGTGTACCTGTATTCAGATGCACTCTTATCTACTTCATAGTCCGGATTTTCAAACATGATCTTAAATCGGTCATCCTTCATTAGGTTATCCCCTTTCTTTGTCGGCTGGTTCATGTACTTCAGAGCCAAGTCTTTGTTTACTTTAGGCAATGCCTGTTGATTTAAATTAATTTAACAACCTGTTTTCTGTATTTCCCTGATCTTGAAGTTATTGACACTTACATTAATTTTGACCCTATTCTGACGTTCTGCCTCCAGCTTCTCCCGGATTTTCTTCTTCTTGAAATCATCGAATTGGAATGGCTGTACAATTGCCTTCGCCTTCCTATACAACCTCATATCCATGAAGTAGCCATGCATGTAGGCTCTCAGCAAACTTGTGCCGATCAAGTGACCGAGTCCTATATCCTCAAGTTCTTTCTCGGTGACAAACTTATAGTCGTCATAAACTGCTAGAACATCCGACTCCTCCAGTTCTTCCGTTAAATTGTCAAGGAATGAACACCATTTAGGGGCTGGTCCCATGCTCTACAATTTAGCAAATAAATCGTGAAGGTTTAGTTGCGACAGTTTAATACATCCTCGAAGTCGAATCGGAGGATTAAAGGGGTGACAACTTACGGGAACGTAATATGATAGTATTTTCTTGTCTTCGTTGGCAACAAAGAACATTCCAGTATTGGGAACAAGGCAGAGGCTATTCAGCTGAGATTCCCCTTCAACCGAAGTGAATGCTTCACCCGAATCTTGATCCCAAATCTTGACAATTTTTGAGTCCATAGACATGACCATGTTCTCGAGGGGATGGAATTCAATGTCCAAAATTGGGAGTGAATAGTAGTGATCTTTGACGAGGAAGGGTTTAGAGGAACGGATGTCATAGAGTAGCACCTGCCCAGTTGCAGTTCCAACACCCATTGTTAACCCGTCCTTGAAAGCCAATGCCGTAATTGATGGAACTCCAGTCACACTGAAATAAACATCGATACATTGTTTTTGATGTTGTCTTTGCTCGACATGTAAATAGAAATTCGAATTCGTAATACATGCTATTATGCCACTGCGCACTGTCTTACTCGGTATCTTCAGTAATGGCATGAAAAGCAGAGTCCAAACTCCCAACTTTCTGTCCACATCTTGGATCCCAGGCCTCAACTCGCCCTTCTTCAGTTCCAAGGGTCACCAAGTGATGAACAGGATTCACTGCAATTCGGTTGATTCCTTTAGCTCCAGTGTCCCAGGGAGTCATAAATCTCCCTAGCTCCAAATTTAGTCGGTAAACTTCATGAGTTGCACCGCAGACATAAAGGTCACAAGAGGGGTTGTGATACGCTAAATCTCGGCCAAATTTGGGAATTCGAAGACGAAAATATCGTCCAAATTGGGCGTGAAATTCCACATATCGGTCGCACTGGAGAAATACCATCTGGAAATCATGTAATCAGACACAGAATAAATATGCATATGCATAGAATTAAAGTGAGAATAAAGAGACCATTATACAGAGAGTAAATTACCTTTGAATAATCTTGTGAGAGGATTATGAATTTGATAACTTCTGAGTCAAAGCAACGTTCAAATTTCATGGACAAGTTCTTGACATCGTAACACCTGACTCTGGGCTTATAAATCCCTGTCGCTAGAATATACTCTCCATCCGGTGACATTCTAACATTTGAACTTACTCCAGGCATTTCAAAGTCCTGAATCAACTCAATTCTTCGTCGAATATCCACATCTGTCTTTTGTAGAGTTCTTCTTTTTCTGTCCGAAATCCACTATAATTCACAAGCATGTAATTAATATATTTTACATTATAAACAAATGAACATCCTTTTGTGTGCTAATAATTACAGAAAAAAATCGAAAAAGGACAAAGGAATTGTTAAAATTGTCAAGATGTCAAATTGATGGAGGGGTATAATTTGATTAATCCTTATTGAACTAAACTCGTCAGTCGTCGTCGAGCTTAAACTGTACTTACATCGGGAAGAGATTTCCCAGCGCTGAGATTGTAGATCTTAACATCGTTTGTACTGCAGGACTTCATTTTCGACTTGCTTATACTGTGCTTTATATAATATTATTCCTTATCCTATTTTAAGCTGGTTGATTTTTGATTGATTTCAATGAAGGGCGGCTATGCAGACACGATTCACCTGGAAAAAATAAAATGAAATTAATGATTTTCATTTTCAGGTAAAGACTGAAAAGGGTTCAAACAGAATTCCCGACTGATGATTTCGAAAGAAAAAGAAGTTGACGAAACAATGTCAGTTCGGTCGGAAATTAAATTATTGACCATGGAATCGTTTCAGGGTGCCCAATGTTGGAGTAGTTTATTGCAGGTGCAAAATAATAATTGTTGTGAATAAAGTTCTTTGATCTTAGATGTTTGATTTTATTTTTAATCTTAAAACTCTTAATTTTTACATACAAATATTAATTATAAAAAAGAGCCACCAGGCCACACTGTAAAAATGTCCAAGTACTTTAAGAAGTCGAGACCACGCTGTTATCAACTAGTTTGCAGCGAGTCAAAGTCAATTGACTCTTTTAATTTATAAGAGACACGGAAGATAGAATTTAGGATAATGAATCGTTAAGAAAGAAATGAAGGGCTCGTGTCCTTGTCTCTGTTTCAGTCATCTTGAGGCTTCATGAACTTTTTATTTTTTGATTTTGATGGGGGGAGGGCAGGAGGTTCTGGAGCACCTATTTCCCTTGAACTTTGACCCCCTCGACCTCTCTTCGTTGAGCTTTGACCCCCTCGACCTCTCTTCGCTGAACTTTGACCTTCTTGACCTCCCTTCTTGCCAAATAGTCCTTTCCACCCCTTCTTCTTCTCTGTCCTCTTCTCTTCGTGGTCCATCTTGATCCTCTTGTTTGGGGGAGGCTGGTCTGTACCTCGTCCCTTCTTCCTTCCAAACTTCTTCCCTAGCGTTGCAACGAGACTTCCGTAGTGCTTGGCCATTTCTTCGTCCGACACTTCCATCTCTTCCTTCTTCCGCTTCACTTCCGACTCGGACTCTTCCTCCTCCTCCTCCCCAGGCCCCACCCCTTCTCCCTCCAGATAAAAGGGTCGCCAGATCCCTGAACGAACATTCTGCTCCAACAAGGCATTGAATCCTCCGAAAGACTGACGGCCGAAAATGTGACCCTCACACTGACTGTAACTTCCAACCTCCTCGATTACGCACTTACTCCCTGACGATCCACAAGAGAGTCTGGAATCCATAAGCCATACTACACTACCTCATTTTTTCACACGCCAATTCACAAATTATTCTCTACAATTATACCCCACTACAAGCAGATTTGACTTTACTAAAATTGACTATAGCAAGGAAGGAAGAGTACTAGAGGACAAAAATCACTAAATCCATGTTCAATTGCCTATATATGATATGCCGAATGCCCCGATGTCATAATGCCTAAAGTAGATAAGATGTATGTGGGATGAGACTATCAATGTGATATTGGATGTGCAATGTTGTTTTGTTGAATGTTCAATCAATGGGAAATACATGTGACATGATTAATAATGAAACTTGACTTTGACTTACATGTCTGCCTTGTTGAGGTTGTGTTGAGGGGTGGAAGGGGCGTAGTGTTGTCGAAATTTTTCCTCTGTCCTCGTTTTGTCAACTTTGTCTTTCGTTCTTCTCATAAACTGCAACAACAAACAGCAAACAAAACAATCAACATTCAAACTCAAAGCAGGAATCATTCGAATCCCATCAATTGTATATCACCCATTACATTCACATTTC
The DNA here is from genome assembly GCA_906901685.1 of Desoria tigrina. Lineage (NCBI taxonomy): Eukaryota > Metazoa > Arthropoda > Collembola > Entomobryomorpha > Isotomidae > Desoria > Desoria tigrina. The sequence goes on from CAJQTU010000091.1 coordinate 106,073, forward strand.
ACGTTTTGTCGTTTAACATCAAATATCAAACACTGAACATAACACATAACATGATGATGTGTGATGGATTCTAATCACATGTATGTTGCATCTTCTTGCATGTTGCATGTCACGTCACACGTCACATCGTCAATCAATGTGTGATGTGGTTACATATCACACATCACATATAATACCTACAGTCTGTCTCTGTAGGTATATGCATCATATCACATATATAGATAGGCTACAGACAGAACCTACTATGTGCTATGATGTGCTATGACATCATGATGACATGACCTATATTCAATATTTCATATTGTGTATTGTGTATTGTATTGATTGTATGCAGTAATGTCTTACCTTCATATTAATGACATGATTACTGAGTTTTGCTCCAAAAGAGTTCATCGTCTCAACTTTGAACTCTTCAAACTTGAATTTTGGATTACTTTGTACTTGAAACTTGGGTTTTGGTTGTGGGTTGAGTGTAACCTGTGACCTGTCACCTGTGACGTCGTGTGTCGTGACCTCGCGACGTGTCTACTTACTTTGTACTTTTGACTTTCAACTTTCAACCGACTGTGGACTGACTTGTGCCTCTGAACTGCAACTGTGAACTGCACTGCAATCTAATAATGCATAATGAATAATGTCAAATGTAAATGCCAATCAATGCATGTGCAATGCACAATCAATGCCGAATTCCAATTTGATATTTCCATTAATTATCAATATTCAATTTGATTTGATATTCCAATATTCCAATTTTGAATTTCAAATTTCCAATCCATAATCAACAATCGACAACAACCTACCTGCAATCTAATTCATAATTACAAATGTGAAATGTGAAATGATGAATTAGTTTTGAATCGGCAATCGGCACTGACACTGCACTGCACACTGACTGTGCACTATGCACATGCACTACACACTAGCCAGCAGTTAGTTAGGAATCCATTAAGCGAGGGGTGACGACATGACGATGTGTGATGTGGCTTTGTTGTGGTCACTCACTGGTCACTCTTGACTATTCTCAGTGTCAGTATTCTCTAATGAATAATATTTAATGCTGAGTGCAGAAATGCAGAATGCACATACATGCAAAATTGCAATTGATTGTGAATTGAATGAATGGAAATGGTGGATGATATTGATTTGAAAAGCATGTGCTCCATTCCAATTCAAACCTCCCTCCTCCTCCTCCTCGCTCGTAATTATAAAAAGGGATATGTGCTATTGTGGTGACTATATGCTGCGATGCTGCCCCAACCTGGAGAGGCTGGACTGGGAGATTTGAAAATTTAGAATTTGGTTGTGTTGTATACTTAAATGGCGTTGAGGTCAAGTGTAAAGGTCGGAGGTCAGCTGGCGAGACGGTTGGCCGCCCGTCCACTCTCCCTCACTCCTTCCCCCCGACTCAAAGAAGAGGACACCAGCGTCACACACACTGGACAGGTTAATAGTTCATAGTTACTAAGTTACTATCCCCTTCTTTTGTCTTTTGTCTTTACAAAATTTAAAATTCACAAAATTTAAAATTCCAGCAAGTCAAAATTACAGTCAATACACAATATCAAATATTTATTCATGTATGTAATAGAAATTCGACAGTGAAGACTACCGTTTGGTTCGGTTTGTGGACAAACAGAAGATGGTGAACAAGGAGTTTGCGATTGACTTGATCGCTCAGGTACCCCCTGCCCAAGAAAAGAGTCGAATCGTTTCTTGTGACGGTGGGGGTGGCCCACTCGGACACCCCAAAGTTTACATTAATTTAGTAAGTACAAAGTACAAAACAAGCAGCCAATAATAGACAATATATATGCAATATGCAATACACAATGATAAATATTTGAATATCATTTCCTCTTCCTGTCCTCCTCCTCCATTATTCCTCTGTCGGACAAACAGACTCTGTCCTACACTGACTAACTTGTTTTTATTTGTTATTCTAGGATCAACCTGGGAATCATTCCTGTGGCTATTGCGGCTTACGATTCACAAAGAAAGATAGTCATTAAGTTAAGGGAACTAACGTCCCTAATTTCAAAATTTACTGTAAACAACTCATAGAAACTCTGTCGAGATGGATGGCTTGAGCTAGCTCCTTAACACACGAATTAATCTAGAATAAAAATAGTAGTTTCAACGCTCCGCTGCGCTTAAATCCTTCGAAATCTTGAAATAAAAGAAACTTATTTTAACAGTATCATTAAAATTATGAACAAGGAATGAGGCTCAATGGGCCTGACTGCATCAAGCAGAGCACAGAGTCCGACCAGAATGAGTGGTGTAGCGGGATATGGTAATTAATGTGAGGAAGGAGAGGTTGGACGGGACTGTTCCAAGTAATCCAAGTCTTCCAAGTACGAACTATACATAATCTGCAATGTCCTGCGAAAGCCATCGAAAGTAACGTTACTTTGATCCTTGAAGGAGGAACGAGGAATTTATCATTTATCACAGCTACTATCATTTATCAAGCCTAACGAACCCGATGTCTCATTTAAGTGATCTCCTATATGCCGATGCGTGTCCGGCGTTTTGCCGCCGTGGACATTTGCCTCCCCGACACTTCCCACCCAAAGCGGACAGTTCCCACCCGGACATCTCCCACATGAAAAAGCGGACAGTTCCCACCCTACGTCGGCACCCGGACAGTTTCCACCCAAAGCTAAGAAAATCAACATATATGAACGACCCTTATTGTTTTTTCAGTTAGTATCATCCTAGAAAATACAATGCCAACACCGCGTACTGAAATTCTAAAGATTTTACTAGGTTAGGTTAGGTTAGAATTTTTGTACAGTCTTGCTATAGGACTATTACTACGGTCTTGACATAGGACTTTTAGTGCAATCTTGACATAGGAAATTAAAGGATCATTCACAAATTAGATAACTCTGGTGGTCATTTTGAGGGTGGGAAGTGTCGGCTTTGGGTGTGAAATGTCCGGGTGGCAAAACGCCGGGAATCATGCCGAGCCGATGTCTGAGAAATGGAGAGGTTAGCCCATGGCAGGCAGGAGGCTAAAATTTACGGTGCGGTACATAGTACATACCCTAACAGGGTCCTCGTTCCCAAAAAGTGTCCCTTTTTAAATTTCAGGAAAGATTTCGAAATTCCAAGAGGAAAAGTTTTCTCAAAGGTTGAAGGTGGATCGGCGCGCGGCGGCGTGTCAATCCCTTCCCTAATTTTGTCTACATAATCATAATAATTCATAATGTCGGACAACAAATAGCCATGTCACATGTTTGCAGAACATCCTGTTAATATTCCTGTAAATCCTGTATTGTGGTAGTGCATTAGCGCTGTCTAGCGTGGTCACGGAATTTTGAAATGTCATATATCCCACCCCCTCTCCCTACCTTGTTGTCAATTTCGGGCTATCTTATTTTTCGCAAGACCAAGACCACATGTCAAAATCGTAGACATCATTTTGCTTCTTATTTACATACGTATACAATAATGATAGAAATGGTCAAAGAAAAGGCGGTAGTCAACGTAAAGGTTTAAAATCAAAAATACAAATTTCGATTCCACACCAGATTCATGCAAACGCGATTGTGAGTTGTATTGTAGGGTTGTTTGTACGTTTCCAATCTCACATTTGTCACATGTCACATGTCACAACTCTCTCATCACATATCACCTCTATACTCTACTCTATAGTTGTTGTTATGTTGTTGTTAGACACTGCGAGTGTCCCTCTTGTGGTGAGGTTATACTAACTGTGCAGTAAAATTTGTACTTTTAGACATGTTGAGGTTTTGACTTTGTGCTTTGACTTGAGTGTTGCTATTTTTTATTTTTTTTTTAAATCGAGAATGGAGATAGAAGTAGAGGGTGTTGAGGGTGTTAGGTTGTTGGGCCAGGGAGCAGAGGGTCGAATTTACGTGGGAACGTTCCTGGGACGGAAATCGATAATCAAAGAACGGTTCCCAAAAACGTATCGTCACCCCGAACTGGACGATCGGCTGAGGAAAGAGAGAATGAGAGGAGAGCTCCGCGGCATCAACCGTTGCAAGGCCATCGGTAACTGCCCAACCATTATCCTTTCAACTTAAAATACATACATGACCCTTACCTACTTTTGACCTTTGACCTTGGGAAATATAAACAATAATTACTATTATTAATTATGTGTGATAATGCAGGGTTGCGAACACCTGCCGTCTATGCTGTCGATTCAAAACGGAACAGCATTCATATGGAATATATTGAAAATGTCGAGACTGTAAACGTTTGCATCGGGAAACTGGTCCAGGTAACTCTAAATATACGAGCAACAGTATCAACACCCAATAAGTCTCGTTTCTACAATTGTATATAGAATTTAAAATTGATCCATTGCTTGTAGGGTCAGATGTCAGGTGATCTGGACCTGGACGTGACTTGTAGTTCAAGACTCAAGGCTTTGGCTCATGAGATCGGGATGTCAGTTGGGAAGATGCATTCAGGAGGGGTGATACATGGTGACCTCACCACGTCCAATATCCTTGTCGACATGTCCCAGGGCCACCCTAGCCTCTGTCTCATTGACTTTGGCTTGAGTCACGTGGACAACTCGGCAGAAGATAAGGCAGTTGACCTGTACGTATTAGAACGAGCTCTTACTGCAACATTTTCCGACATCCCTTGGTTCTTTGACATTCTCCTCGACGCATACAGAGACACGTATTTCAAAGATGGGCCTGACGTTTGTGACAAATTGGAGCAAGTTCGACTGCGAGGGAGAAAGAGGACTATGGTTGGATAACCATCTTCCTATTGATAATTTATAATTACGTTGGATAACATCTAGCCTTTAATAAAATACAGAGTTATTTTGGATGCTCAAACAAAGGCAAAGAATGCATGGAATAAAGGTTTATTTCTGGAATATTGTCCAGTGGTACTTAAGTACTAAATGCCTCATTTGGCATATAGTAAATATCTTAATTTGTAGTTCTGATAAGCTAGAGGCGAGAGGGCTGACCGCCGGCTACGATGTACGTCTCTCCGGTGACATATGAAGCATCGGGAGAAACAAGGAAGGAAACGAGTCCAGCCACTTCATCTGGTTCTCCAAACCGTCCAAGTGGAATCATCTCCAACATCTTCTCGTTTATCCCATCCGTATCTGTCAACTGTTTTAAGTTCAAAATATTGAGAAATAAGAACTGATTTTTCTCGTAGCCTTTTAGCCTTAAATTAGGTAACTTGAAATAATTATTATCATACGGCACTACTAAATCTTGTCCGAATAACTCCTGGGGCAACGCAGTTGACCCGAATATCATCAGGTCCCAATTCCTGGGCCATCACTTTTGTCAATCCCAAAAGTGCTGTCTTACTGACAGAATATGGACCTAAAACCTAACAATATTACATCTGTTTGTTATATATGTCATTTAAATGTTAGAACTTAGAACCCGATAAAAAATGAGATATAGAAAGTATGAGCTAACGGAGAAGGGTTGGAATCCCGCAATGGAAGAAATGTAGACAATATTTGATCCCTTTTTTTTAAGGAGATGTGGTTTGACCTCTTGGGTCAAAAGAAAAGGGGCTTTGACATTGATCTCAAAAATCTTGTCCCAAGCTGCTTCTGGACACTGGAATGGAATGGGAACAATTATATGTTATAAGTTTTATAACATGTTTAAGTATCAAGATTCGACTTATTTCAAGTCAGAAACGCCTTTTGGAAAGCCCTAAACTGTCTTTCTAAAAACGGGGAAAACGATCAAACTGATAAAATGATCCTCAATCTGCCTGTAATGCTGGTTGGTATAAATGTATGAAGTGGCGGGCGTCATAAAATATCGAGAGCCCTCCAGTTCTCCCTTCTTGGGTTGCGTATTGTATGAATTGCCCGTGGTCAAGACCAATGCTAGCTAACGTCATACCTAACAAGTAAGGTAAGGTAAGGTAACAAGACTTGGTGGGGAGATCACGAAAAGTGGGCAGGGTCCCACGTGTTGTACCGGAAGCTTAAGTAATACACTACATTGCCCAGTAGCCTACCCCTAAATACCTCGCATAGCTCAGTAGCCTAGTTGTATCTTGCATCTAACTCGCCTAGCTCGATACCCTAACCTCTACCTTCCTCGCTTAGCTCGGTACCTAACCCAACCTAACTTGAACTTGCTTATTATTCCTCGCCCGGTCGTAACGTGACGTGTACGTAGGGGTCTCGGGCCTGTGGCTTACTACTACTAAGGCGTAAAACAAAGGCTAGATATAAAAATAGTAATAATGTGTTTGCGTGTGGGTGGTACATCGAGGGCTGGGCCAAAGACAGGATTGATGGCAACATTTGAGACGAGGATGTCAATTCCACCAAAGTCCTTAATTGTTTGTTGAATGAGTCGGGTTCGGTCGGCTTTATTTCCGACGTGGCAGACGATCCCTTGAAGTTGGTCTTTGGAGCATCCGCTTTGATAGAGTGAGTGAAGTGCTTTCTGGACGTTCCCCTCCTTCCGACTGCTTATCATCACCTTTGCACCATCCTTCATCAGGCGCCGTGCAACTGCGAAGCCAATCCTGATAAGTGACAAGGACAAGGGAAACAGTAATCAGTATCAGAGTAATCAGAGCCATAAATACAAGAAAAATGATTAAAAAGCTGAATAGTTGAGTTGTGGAATGAATTATGAGTAGTACCCGTCCGTGGATCCCGTCACGATTGCCACTTTCCCATCCAACCGCTCGCCCCCCACCACCGACGTTGTTGGACTACTCGCCAGTCCCCTTCCTGACATCTTAGTGGCCAGTATGGGCAGTCTCCGGCCCAATCCACCCAATTTACACCAACTTCCTGACCCTACACTCACTATTATTCCCCCAACAAACATCTCCCACCCATACGCCCATACACAATTCGGACAGACTCTAATAATCAATCTTATGGACACATTAATTAGACGAAATCAATCAAATCCTCTCCACTTGTTGCTTGTGTTGTTTGTGTCTAAATATTTATACATACCACATACAGTTTTAATGTATATAATCAATCACAGATAAGGAATACAAGGATATTAGGAATTTAGATGACTCGACAGTGAGTGTCGACAGGTGTCAGGTCAAATGTGTCAAGCGACAAAGGTGTCGGCTGACAAGGAATAATGAATGCATAAGGGTGTCAGGTCTGTCATTTCTGTTTATTGATGAAGTATTATTAAAGTAAGTGGGCTGGAGTCGTTAGAGAGGTTGGAGTTAGAGGGAGGGAGCCCTTTGAGGTTGTATTGTAAAGGCGCAACACACGAGATACTAGTTAGGTTTTACGGTCGCCCTTTTTTGTCATTTTTGTCAGCGACACAATTGTCGCTGACTTGTTCATCATCCCACCCAGCAGTAGTCATCTGTCATCTGTCACTCTCTCCGCTCTCCCATCATAGTAGTAGTACTTATAGACATAGAGGAGACATACATTTGCATTCACTTTAACTTGAAAGTCATTCATAAATCTATAGTCAATATTATAATTTATAATATATGTTGAATAATGTTGGATGTGCTTTCTTTGATTTGAATGGTGATGTTGTTTGGAGGTTTTAGGTTACGGGATATGGAGATTTTGGAGATGTTGAGTTGGATGGAGGGACTTTTAAATCTAATGATGTCAGAGCAGAAACGGAAACTACACCTTCACAAATACAAAATATCTCAAATCTTTATTCACCTTCAACGGCTTCAACCTTTCGGAATTAATTCAACTAATGAACTATCAACTACAAACTATTCAAAAGTAAGTGTGAAAAGAAAGTGTATTCTAAATTTCTAAATATTAATAATATTATATAATTTATACTATTTATAATACTGAATACACATTTCAGTGCAGGGTGCAGGGGGGCACGTTCACGTTAATTGTTGTGTGAATTGCAAATTGTGAATTGTCAATTGCCACCATTCACCATTTGCCATTCACCATTAATTATGCAATTTGAATTGCGAATTCTGCATTGTTGTTTGAATTGCATTTTGAATTTTAAAAAGGCAGTACAGTGAGTGTGCAGTGGCAACAAGTGGAGTTCACTTCACAATCAACAATTTTGCAGTGTGCAGTCAGTGAGGGCGGTGTGACCCGTTTCATTTGTGGTTTGAGTTTGAATTGAACTTTCTTTACTGCAGAAAGAGTAAAGAGGGATGGTCGGATGGTCAAAGGTTGGCTTGGTTTTGCTCTATGCATGCACAACACACGCAACGACACATGATCAATCAATGGCAATGATGTATTGTGTAAATTGCGTATTGTAATGTTGAATGTGTGTAATGAAGTATTGTTGTTTGCATGTTATTAGTTCATAGTTGGACTTGGAGTATGCCAAGGAGAGGTGGTTAGGTAAACGTGTCTCGGACAATTGACATAGGATCGATGATGTGAGGATGGTCAGCCGAGTCCTGTACACAAAAGAGATGTTTATGATCCGTGGACTTGAGAAGATTCTAAATGATCGGGAAATCAAAAGGTCCCATCATGCACAACTCAAACGAGCTTGTCAAGTCACTCTCGGTACGAAACTCAACTTTACATCATTATACTTAAACTAGCCATTAAGTGTTGAAAACACTTAATGCGAGTGAATCGTCCGTCTGTCTGTCCGTCTGTCTGCCAGTCCGTCCGTCTTTCAGTGCGATAACTGAAGAACGGCTTGGCCCACAATCACCAAATTTTGTACACTTGTTCCTTGGGTCATAGCGGAGGCTAAGGTCGAACTTGGGTCAAATCAGTCACTCCCACTGTCCCCCATAAATTAAACCCCCCACAAAAACCATTAAATTAGTAAAAAACTCGGAGATATCTTGAAACTGCCGCTTAGTTTACATTAAACTCTATGTGTATTTTTCTATCATCAACACATGATAACACTCTGAAACGGGCTTTCGGGGAAAATTGAGATTGAGTTTTAAATGATTCCCATGTGAAATTAAACACCATTGACGTATACGGCAAATTCTATGATACGACGCCACTCCCCCTAACACCAGAGTGCAAAACCCGGGCTTTTGGGGGAAATTGGTTCATTTATGGTTATGTTTTCGACACTTGGTTACACCCGTTACATCGGTTTATTACCAATGTATTCGAAATCACTAAATTCACATGGATTTCTTGATGTATTTGAATTTCAGATGACATCAAAGCCTCCGTTCAAGAAGGGCCTCCTTCCAATCAAATTGGCCCTCTGGACCAGTCCACGGCCCTTCCTCTTCCTAAATCCGACAACTCCATCCCCATCGACTCGGAAAAATACTTCGTACCCTTTGAACTCGCCTGTCAAAGCAAAACACCAAGGATTGTTGTTACTGCCTTAGACTGTCTCCAGGTACTAACACAAATCAACTACCGCATTTATATTTATTAAAATTCATAATTCATAGTAGGTATTTAAAATATATTTATTACATTATTAAACTTTGCAGAAATTAATAGCTTACGGTCATCTAACTGGTAACTGTCCCGATTCTACCAACCCTACCAAGAAATTAATTGATCGAATTGTTGAAACTCTATGTGGCTGTTTTATTGGACCCAATACGGATGAAGGCGTTCAGCTCCAAATTATTAAGGTCATTTTGCATAACTTTACGGTCCCCCATCAGCATAAAGAAAGGGACCCCAATTCTCTCAAGTGTCATCCTTCACTTGCAAATCCGAAATCGTAACATGACAATTCCTTATCACATTACAGGCTTTATTAACAGTAGTCACTTCTCAGCATGTCGAAATCCACGAAGGAACCGTCCTGTTGACGGTTCGAACCTGCTACAATATATATTTAGCAAGTAAGAATCTAATTAACCAGACAACAGCTCGAGCCACTCTCACCCAAATGCTGAATGTCATCTTTGCCCGAATGGAAAGTCAAGATTCCCTAAGTCGTCTTTCTGCGAGTCAAACGAGTGTCGCAAGTGGGTCTGATATTCCTCAAAAAGAAGAATGTGCTGAAACGGATGAAAGTGTAAACTGTCCCCTCAACAACGGGATCCCGGTCCCTTTGAGACCGCAAGAAGATGAATCATTGGAAGTGACCACTTCCACAAAGCCCCAGACTCTTCTATTAAACGATAACGGAAAAGAATCCGTTAAACATGAAGATGAAGCAACTGACGGGAATTGTATTCATGAAGGCTCTGCTATCCAACCTGATTCTAAAAATAGTGAAAGTCACATTCCTTTGCCAGACATTACAATGGAAGCGGAAGGAGGGAATGTGGAGCCTGCTAATGGTCACATGAATGAGAAAGATTTGGAAGTTTTGGTGAACATTCCTTTAAAAGATCCCGATTCTTCCGAAACGACAGAAGTAAAACAGCTTGGGGACGGAAATCCGTTTACAGAGGAAGATGATCAAGGAAACGACCAGAACCCTTCAATTTCTGAAATTTCTGATGAAATCAAGAATAGAGACAACGTAGCCACTCCTCTCGAGGTAGTATTGACAGAGGAAGAGCCTAGCATATCTGTAAATCAGCCTTCTCCCCATCAGTTTGCTGAAAATCTACTTCGAACCATTCTTAAAAGCAGTAAGTCGTACCTACCTTAACCATCTACCAATACTAATGGGTAATAAACCGATGTAACGGGTGTAACCAAGTGTTGAAAATATAACGATAAACAAACTAAATCTCATTTTCCCCAAAAATCCCGGGTTTCGCACCCTGGTGTCAGTGGGAGTGGTCCCGTATATGTTAAAGATGTTCTATTACTCATGGGAATCGTTTAAACCCCGAATCTCAATTTCCCCCAAAAGCCCGGGTTTCGCACCCTGGTGTCAGTAGGAGTGGTCCCGTATTTATCAAAGATGTTCTATTACTCATGGGAATCGTTTAAACCCCAAATCTCACTTTCCCCCAAAAGCCCGGGTTTCGCACCTGGTGTTAGTAGGAGTGGTCCCGTATTTATCAAAGATGTTCTATTACTCATGGGAATTGTTTAAACCCCAAATCTCACTTTCTTCCAAAAGCCCGGGTTTCGCACCCTGGTGTCAGTAGGAGTTGTCCCGTATTTACCAAATATGTTCTATTACTCATGGGAATCGTTTAAACCCCAAATCTCAATTTCCCAAAAAAGCCCCTGTTTTGCACCCTGGTGTCAGTGGGAGTGGTCTCGTATACGTCAAAGATGTTCTATTACTCATGGGAATCGTTTAAACCCCAAATCTCAATTTCCCCAAAAATCCCGGGTTTCGCACCCTGGTGTCAGTGGGAGTGGTCCCGTATTCGTCAAAGATGTTCTATTACTCATGGGAATCGTTTCAACCCCAAATCTCAATTTCCCCGAAAACCCGGGTACTGCACCGTGGTGTCAGTGGGAGTGGTCCCGTATTCGTCAAAGATGTTCTATTACTCATGGGAATCGTTTCAACCCCAAATCTCAATTTCCCCAAAAAGCCCAGGTTTCGCACTCTGAAATGTAGGTTCAGGGTGTTATCATGTGTAGATGATAGACATAGAATTTACTGTAAACTACCTAAGCGGCAGTTTTAAATTGACTAAGAGCTTTGCACTATTTTAATGGGCAGGTTTAAAATGAGTAAGAGCTTTGAACTGATTTCATGGTTTGTTTTTGGGGTTTAATTGATGGGTGACAGGGGGTGTGACCGATTTGACCCAAGTTCGAACTTAGCCTCACTCTTGAACCAAGGAACAAGTGTACAAAATTTGGTGACCGTAGGTCAAGCCGTTCTCCAGTTATCGCTCGGACAGACGGACGGACGGACAGACGGACGGACGGACGGACGGACAGACGGACTGGTCATTCGCATAAAGTGTTTTCAACACTTAATAAACCGATGTAACGGGTGTAACCAAGTGTTGAAAATATAACGATAAACAAACTAAATCTCAATTTCCCCAAAAATCCCGGGTTTCGCACCCTGGTGTCAGTAGGAGTGGTCCCGTATTTATCAAAGATGTTCTATTACTCATGGAAATCGTTTAAACCCCAAATCTCACTTTCCCCCAAAAGCCCATTTTCGCACCCTGGTGTCAGTAGGAGTGGTCCCGTATTCATCAAAGATGTTCTATTACTCATGGGAATCGTTTAAACTCCATATCTCAATTTCCCCAAAAAGCCCGTGTTTTGCACCCTTGTGTCAGTGGGAGTGGTCCCGTATACGTCAAAGATGTTCTATTAATCATGGAAATCGTTTAAACCCCATATCTCAATTTCCGCGAAAATCCGGGTACTGCACCCTGGTGTCAGTGGGAGTGGTCCCGTATTCGTCGAAGATGTTCTATTACCCATGGGAATCGTTTCAACCCCAAATCTCAATTTCCCGAAAATCCGGGTACTGCACCCTGGTGTCAGTGGGAGTGGTCTCGTATTCGTCAAAGATGTTCTATTACTCATGGGAATCGTTTAAACCCCATATCTCAATTTCCCCGAAAATCCGGGTACTGCACCCTGGTGTCAGTGGGAGTGGTCCCGTATTCGTCAAAGATGTTCTATTATTCATGGGAATCGTTTAAACCCCATATCTCAATTTCCCCGAAAACCCGGGTACTGCACCCTGGTGTCAGTGGGAGTGGTCCCGTATTCGTCAAAGATGTTCTATTACTCATGGGAATCGTTTAAACCCCATATCTCAATTTCCCCGAAAATACGGGTACTGCACCCTGGTGTCAGTGGGAGTGGTCCCGTATTCGTCAAAGATGTTCTATTATTCATGGGAATCGTTTAAACCCCATATCTCAATTTCCCCGAAAACCCGGGCACTGCACACTGGTGTCAGTGGGAGTGGTCCTGTATTCGTCGAAGATGTTCTATTACTCATGGGAATCGTTTAAACCCCATATCTCAATTTCCCCGAAAACCCGGGTACTGCACCCTGGTGTCAGTGGGAGTGGTCCCGTATTCGTCGAAGATGTTCTATTACCCATGGGAATCGTTTCAACCCCAAATCTCAATTTCCCCAAAAATCCCAGGTTTCGCACTCTGAAATGTAGGTTCAGGGTATTATCATGTATAGATGATAGACATAGAGTGTAATGTAAACTACCTAAGCGTCAGTTTTAAAGTGAGTAAGAGCTCTATCCTGGCGTTGGACTCCTACATATCACTATTCTGTTTGATTTAATGGTTTGTTTTGGGGTTTAATTGATGGGGGACAGGGGGTGTGACCGATTTGACCCAAGTTCGAACTTAGCCTCACTCTTGAGCCAAGGAACAAGTGTACAAAATTTGGTGACCGTAGGTCCAGCCGTTCTCCAGTTATCGCTCGGACAGACGGACAGACGGACGGACGGACGGACGGACGGACAGACGGACAGACGGACTGGTCATTCGCATAAAGTGTTTTCAACACTTAATAATACCTTTGATTGTGATTACTCAATAGATGAATCTGGTTGTGAGGAGTTACTGTCGCCGCTGTCTACCACTCTATCTATACAGTCCGAAGAAATGTCTGTACCAAACGTTGGTTCAGCTCCAACCACACCTACTATAACTAGAGTGCCTTCTCAGGTCAGTTCCAATCTATCACACTTCCTCTTTGCTTTTTAAAATCAGTTTATTAAATCTTAAAATACAACAAGAGTTGGGTGAGAGACTGACTTTGTCGCTCATTTATTTATAATCAATGAATCATTCAGCAAAGTTTAGTTGAGTAACCATTGAATTCTTGTTTTTCTGCTCAAGTATTTTCGGATGATGATGGATGTTAAGGTGAAGGACGGCTTTATCATTCTTCTTTAATATATCCCAAATTACTAACTTCCGCCCAATATTTAATCTTAATCACGAATCACTACACTACCAACCAAACATATTTACTAACAATCCGAGGTTTTCAAAAAGCAGTAGTTGCTGCTGTAACGCTGTTCGTTGCCATCCTGTAGTGTACTATTAATACCTAATTGAAATGGAGAATGATTCACCAATTCCTTAACTAATTGTTTGTGATTTGCACCTTGTAGGAAAGTATGGAGAATATTGCAGATAGCGATCAGTCCAACGCCCATTTTGTACATATTTTGCAAAAAGACGCATTTCTTGTATTCCGAGCCCTCTGTAAGTTATCAATGAAGCCACTTCCAGACGGGATCCCTGATCCCAAGTAAGTAAAGTGTAAAAGAAGCGTTATGTTACAAAAGCATAATATCAGCAGTAAGTGTCAAAAATTGATACCAAGAAAAAACAAAGATCTAACGTCTATAAAATGGTTTGTTTTCGTTAGATCTCACGAACTGAGATCTAAAATTCTCTCCCTTCAGCTTCTCTTATCCATTGTCCAAAATGCTGGGGATGTTTTCAAGTCAAATCCTGTTTTCGTCACAGCCATACGGCAATACCTCTGCGTTGCTTTGTCCAAAAATGGAGTTTCCTCCGTCCCTGAAGTCTTTCAACTCGCCTTGGCCATTTTCCTCGCTCTTTTGGCTAATTTCAAAGTTCATCTTAAGATGCAAATTGAGGTAAATTCTTCCAATTACAATTATAAATGTCATTTCTGGCTTTTATGGATGGATAGTGCTCTAAAATTAGATAATTGATATTCTCGTAGGTGTTCTTCAAAGAGATTTTGTTGCCCCTCGTCGAATCAAACGGATCCTCTTTTGAGCACAAATGGTTGGCGGTGCAAGCTCTGACGAGAATATGTGGGGATGCCCAATGTATTGTTGACCTTTACGTGAATTATGACTGTGATCTCGCCGCAGCAAATATATTTGAGAGGTTGGTGAATGATTTGAGTAAAATCGCTCAGGGACGACAAGGAATTGATCTCGTCGGAAGTAATGGAATTCAAGAGAAAGCCATGCGAGTCAAAGGAATCGAAGGTCTTGTCGCTATATTACAATGTATGGTTGAATGGAGCCAATCCCTCTACGTCAGTTCCGGCAGTCAATCCAATCTTGGTACAGTTTTTTACATCATCACTATCGAAAAAAGTGATATATAATGTAATATCTCTCAGTATTATCAAACTCAGCAACCAATATTTTAAAATAGACGGTGGACATGAAAAAACGTTGGAGGAGGATTTGGAACATCGAAGAATGGAATCCGAATACAATCCAGAACAATTCGAACAAATGAAACAACAGAAGGATATTTGGGAGCATGGAATTTACCTGTAGAACTGTTTTTTAAATTCAGATGATAGCTATTTTAAGGTTATATAACATTATATGACACCTGAAATTAAATATGTTATCCAGGTTCAACCGAAAACCAAAACGTGGTCTCTCGTTTTTACATGAACAAAAATTGCTTGGAGAGACGGCAGAAGACCTTGCATATTTCTTTCATACGGATGAGCGTCTGGATAAAACGGTTGTTGGAGAGTTTTTGGGAGATCCTGACAAGTTGAATAAACAGGTACCTAAATTCAATGTTGAAGCAAATGATTTGAATGGGTATTTTTAAGATTTGCTTATCTTTTGCCTTCGAATGGAATTGTATGATGAGATTGATTTGATTTGATTGTTATACTGAGGTACTAACACTCCCCAGTCCCCACCCTACAGATTGACAATTGATTATTTTCATTAATTTAAGGTGATGTATGCGTACGTTGACCAAATGGATTTCAAAGAAAAGGACTTTGTAACTGGGCTGAGGCTTTTTCTGGAAGGATTTCGTCTACCTGGAGAAGCTCAAAAAATTGATCGGCTCATGGAAAAGTTTGCGAGTCGATACTGTGAATGCAATCCCAAGTAATTCACCTTTATTTAAATTAACGCAATATTTTTATTTGAAAATTATCCTGTTTAACTATTTACCCATTTTCCTGAAATTCTAGCCTTGGGATATTTGCCAGTGCTGATACAGCATATGTGCTGGCATATTCAATAATAATGTTGACAACGGATTTGCATAGTCCCCAGGTTTGTTATAATTTGCAATCCAGATACCTATTTTTTAACCTTATATAACGTACCTATATAACATAACGGCAATAATAATTTGGAAACCCATTTGTAATAAAAAGGTGAAAAACAAGATGACAAAAGAACAGTATGTGAAAATGAATCGAGGAATAAATGACAGTCGTGACCTTCCGGAAGACTACCTTTCACAAATTTATGACGAAATTGCTGGAAATGAAATCAAAATGAAGGGCACGACGAAATTAGGGAAACAAAGTACGGGATGAATTACATTTCAATAATTAATACAGGTGATACGGTTTAAATTGTATGATTTATTGTTAGGCAATCTCCAAACGGACAAGCGTCGACGATTGCTTTACAATATAGAAATTGAAGAATTAGCAGCTACAGCTAAGAGTCTGATGGAGTCAGTGAGTCATGTGCAATCTTCGTTTACATCTGCTAAACATCTGGAGCATGTAAAACCCATGTTTAAGGTCAGTTGGATATCCTCGAGTCTCCAGAATACCTATCTAGGTATTGGCGACTCCCATAATTACATTACAGTACCTATGTCGTCGGTATCAAAATTTTTCTGATGTTCTGCCTTCAAATTCACGTAGCTTGCATGGACTCCATTTTTAGCTGCTTTTAGTGTCGGCCTTCAGGACTGTGACGATCCAGAAATTTCTCATCCCTGTCTTGATGGAATGAGATGTGCCATTCATATTGCCTGCATATTCCATATGAAGGTTCAATTCATTATTTGTTTTATTTTATTGGAAATGTAGTACAAATACCATACCTAGTATAAAAAATAAATACATTATTAACGTCTGTTTTGAACACATATTATAGTTGGAACGTGATGCGTATATCCAAGCCTTAGCCAGATTCACTTTGCTAACTGCTAGCAATTCCCAGCTGGTAGAAATGAAGACAAAAAATATCAATACAATCAAAACCCTCATCACTGTTGCTCAGACTGAAGGTAAGTGTGGATTATAATGTATCGTAGTGAGTTTATGCCATGCGAATGACTTGGTGACTCATATATTATGAGCGATGGCCACCACCACTCATATGTTGGTGACTGTATGTCCGTTCAGCGTGTCCACCCATAATAGGAAACTACCCATCTATTATGGGAAGTTGCCCACATGAATTTGCCCACACCAAACAAAAGAATCTGCCCACGCATCTTATGAATTTGCCCACACGTCGTTTGACACTGCCCACAAATCATATGAAAATGCCCACACGTATAAAACTGCTTACATCCAAATTAATATTTAGCTTCATCTGCAACAATATAGGTAATACCTAATTTTCTTTTATTGCAATTCCCATCACGTGTTTACAAATGTATTGCTTTTGAAATACTGGACAAGTGCAACTTGATTTTTCCCAGTCCGAGGGGTTAAATTTCACAACCCATAGACGCAAGGCAACTCGAATGAAAAATCGTAGGTCAAATATATTTGAGACGCCCATAGTTCATATATTAAAGTTTCATTATTTTACATGCTCTTTCGAATGAGACTACATGTGGTACAGTTGGGAATGTTCCCTTGTAAGTCTAATTGTAAGAACAAGGAGAGAAGGGAATAAGGTCATAGGTCAAATTATAGTTTTCCACCATATGATAATAATAATAATAGTAATAATGAGATTTATTATACTCATCGTATTAATCACAAGTATACAGAATGAATGTAGAAGTTAAATCTGTAGAAGGGAACTACATTATTTAAATTTAGTTACACGACAATACTTGCAATATATAATATACGTTACATCGTTGGAAAGGCGTGATCAAGGGCTCTTCGTGTGAGATTCGGAGGTGAACGTGTGGTTCTAAAAATCAAAATATACATGGCAGTATATTATTACAGGTCGTGGACCTGTGACATATTTGTGAATAAAAAGTATAACGAATAATTAAATGTCGTATCAATGTTCTCTGTTTACAGGGAACTACTTAGGAAATGCGTGGTTGGATGTGCTAAAGTGCATTTCACAACTAGAATTGGCTCAGTTGGCTGGTGCGGGTCACCGATCAATGAAAGACATTCCAAAAACGACGCTAACTTGGTCAGCATTGGCTGGCGGGTCTACTGTCGACACATCTCACGGGCCAATGTCCCTTAACCTAAATTCCCTTGACCGTAAGTTATTCTCTTGAATTGGGCGTTAGTTGTGACATAAATTATAAATATCTATTGCTTTTGTTTTGTCCTAAATTTAAAATAAATTGTTTTTCTTAGCGAGTGTTAAAGAGTCAATAGGAGAAACGAGTTCGCAGAGTGTCGTCGTCGCTGTTGATCGGATATTTACAGGTTCAACTCGCCTTGACGGTGATGCTATAGTGGACTTTGTCAAGGCTCTATGCCATGTGAGTAGCTTTTACGACAGTCGTTGACAATACGATGCCAACATAATGCCAATTAGGTACGGATTATGATTGAGTTGACTTTGCATTTAAATAGGTTTCGAGTGACGAACTGGCTCATCCTACTCATCCCAGAATGTTCAGTCTCCAGAAGTTAGTAGAAATTTCATACTATAATATGGGGCGAATTCGTCTGCAGTGGTCCAGAATTTGGGAAGTTCTTGGGGAGCATTTTAATCGAGTTGGATGCTCAGCAAATGAGGAGGTATCCTTCTTTGCAATCGACTCATTAAGACAGTTATCAATGAAGTTTATAGAGAAGGGGGAATTTGCTAACTTTCGATTTCAAAAAGATTTCCTTCGCCCATTTGAAGTCATCATGAAGAAGAATCGGTGAGTTACTAGACTTTCGTAATAAATTAACGTCTTACAATTAGTCTCATAGATGAGTGAATGTGAAAATGAATTGTGTGGTGAAACGAATAGGTCCCCTGGGATCCGAGATATGGT
Source organism: Desoria tigrina (assembly GCA_906901685.1). Taxonomy (NCBI): domain Eukaryota; kingdom Metazoa; phylum Arthropoda; class Collembola; order Entomobryomorpha; family Isotomidae; genus Desoria; species Desoria tigrina. The sequence goes on from CAJQTU010000091.1 coordinate 124,770, forward strand.
TGTTCGATGCATAACACAAATGGTGAATAGCCAGTCTGGAAAGATTCGGTCGGGATGGAAAAACATTTTCAGTGTTTTTCACTTGGCAGCTTCCGATTTTGATGGAAATATTGTTAACATGTCATTCGAGACAACAAATAAGATTATCGGAGATTTATACGATCGAAATCAAGTCGTCCTTGTCGATTCCTTCCAAGATGCCGTCAAATGTCTCTCTGAATTCTCTTGTAACGCCAACTTTCCTGATACAAGCATGGAAGCTATAAGACTCATTCGGCACTGTGCCAAATATGTTTATGAAAAACCACAGGTTAAACATCTAATTTTAAACTCTCCTCGACCCTGACGATAAGGAGTTTGTTTTATTGTCATTGTTGATAGTTATTAAGTGTTGAAAACACTTTATGCGAATGACTAGACTGTCTGTCTGTCTGTCTGTCTGTCGGTGCGATAACTGGCGAACGGCTTGACCTACGGTCACCAAACTTTGTACACTTGTTCCTTGGGTCAAGAGTGACGCTAAGTTCGAACTTGGGTCAAATCGGTCACACCCCCTGTCCCCCATAAATTAAACCCCCCAAGAAAAAACATTAAATCGGTTCAAAGCTTTTAATCAATTTAAAACTGCCGCTTAGGTAGTTTACAGTAAACTCTATGTCTATCATCTACACATGATAACACCCTGAAACTACATCTCAGACCCAGACTTTTGGGTGAAATTGAGATATGGGTTTTAAACAATTCCCATGAGTAATATAGAACATCTTTGACGTATACAGGGCCACTCCCACTGACACCAGGGTGCAAAACCCGGGCTTTTTGGGGAAATTGAGGTATGGGGTTTAAACGATTTCCATGAGTAATAGAACATCTTTGACGTACACATGACTACTCCCACTGACACCAGGGTGCAAAACCCGGGCTTTTGGGGGACATTCGGTTTAATTATGGTGACGTTTTCAACACTTGGTTACACCCGTTACATCGGTTTATTCCTTGTCGAAATTTAACTTAGGTAATCCTTCTATTTACAGTTATTGATAGAGCACAGTATGGATGAGATAACGGTAGCAGAAGAGGATCGTATCTGGGTCAGAGGCTGGTTTCCTATCCTTTTTGAGTTGAGTTGTATTGTGAATCGATGTATGTTAGACGTTAGAACTAGAGCTCTGACGGTAAGGACCTAACCAATTTTTAATATTTTTATTACATTCCCTGAACATTTCCCTCTGTTTCCAAATATGATCTACTATTAATTATATGGTTTTTATAGGTAATGTTTGAAATTATAAAAACGTACGGAGAGTCTTTTCAAAGACATTGGTGGAAGGATTTGTTCCAGATTCTGTTTAGGATATTCGATAACATGAAGTTACCAGAACAGCATCACGAAGTACATCACATTTAAATATGACTCTGGGAGCCCTCATTACCAACCTTATCAAAACTCTTGAACAATTATATTTTTCCGGAACATGATTTATGGCCTACTAGCGGAGACAAAGTTCGTTTCTGGTCGTTGTTGGTCTTCAAGTCAATGGTGTAAGGGTGTAGCGTCAAGGGTGACAATTTTTTAAAGGAAGTATATTAAGGTGTCCCCCCCCCCCTTAAATGGTAAGTTGACCCCTATTGAAAGGAAATGGTGCCCCTGTCACATTTGTACCATGCTTCCTCCCAATCCAAACCATACCCCTAATTTTCGATGAAAGGTGCCCCCTAAAATTTTAATATGCCCACTGATTCCTTCATTCTTGTAGAATATTGTTGTTGACATTCGCCCATACCTATTGATATCACCTTCCTGCTTTGCTTTTCAGTTAAAATTCGAATTGTATGCCAACTCAACAGATGAGAGAATGAAGCAAACTTGAAGGCAACAAACTCTGACTATCTTTAGTCAGATACATACACTAATGAATGCCAAGTTATGATATGCATACGACTGATAACGTGACAACTAATGAACGCATCAGTGGGCAGATTAAAATATTAGAGGACACCTTTCCCCGAATACTAGGGACATGGTTCAAATCGATAGTCTGCAAATGTGACGGGGGGTACCATTTCCTTTTAATAGGGGGTAACTTCTCATTTAGGTGAAGCACGTTAATTGTCATCCTTATTTAAACACCTTACATGTGTGACTTATTTTTGAAAAGTTACTGTGAAATTCTATTCAATGACGACTTTGAATGAACAGGGTTGTGAGTCGATGTGGCAATGAAATGTTATTTTAAAAATCGATAAGTTAATGGACTGATTCGGTAACGATAAGATGGTAGTGAGTTCTCCGTATACAAATAATACCTGTTTTGATTACCTATTTTTTATCGAATGCATCAACCAAACTCCAATCGATTTAATCTTACCTAATTTGAATTAGAAAGCGGAATGGATGACAACAACGTGCAACCATGCTCTATTTGCTATCGTCGATGTGTTTACTCAATACTATGAAATATTGGGACCTCTCCTGATGGACGATATCTTCATACAACTCCAGTGGTGTATAACACAAGGTATCTTAGAATGTCAATAAGGGATAGTTCCATTAGTTCCATATACTCAATACTCGCTCGTCTAATTTTCTCAATTTTAACTGTGCTGTGCCTGTGCGGTAAACACACTACTATCACTGCAAATAACGCAATATAACGGAATTTAATAAAGTAGTGGTATTCTAATAGTTAGGTACCCTGTGTATTTTAAAATACCTTATGTTGATTTCAGATCATGAACAACTTGCTCGTTCCGGAACTCATTGTTTTGAACACCTTGTGATTTCTAGCGGTTCAAAATTCACAGCCACGGCGTGGACATCAACATGTAAATTTTTAAAAAGCATATTCACTTTAACACAACCGGAGCCCTTACTCATGTGGAAACCGTCGCAAGAGGTTAACCTTCAAAAAAAACAATCAACATAACGTAATACAACATATGTATTACGAATTACTGTGCGCTGGTGATGACATTAATTTTGAATTTGCAGAACCATGTGGCACGAGTAGAAAGTACTGAGGTTTTGAGACCTACTGAAAATTCTGATTTCTCTCCAAATAAAACAGTAAGACAATAAATTAAAATTGCTACCCCAACTTCATTATTTTAACGGTTTATTTCAATTGTAATGAATTTATGCTTGCAGAACGACGAAGAACTGTTCTCGAAGTTATTGATTAAATGTTGTGTTCAGCTGGAATTGATACAAACGGTTGACAATGTCGTGTTTTTTCCGGCTACTTCCAAACGTGAAGATGCCGAGAATCTAGCTCTGGCTCAGGTCCGTTATTCAATTTAGTTGTCTCGTTTGAATGTTCAATTCTAATGCATTCTAAAAAAGTGATGTGAGACTAAAGTGGATTTCGTTGCTTGTTGTTTAGGACGTGTCGGATAAATTATCAGGTTGTGAGCAGCAAAGAGAGGAACAAGGAATGTATCCTTACCTCACCAGCGCCAACTTATTTACCATCTTGGATTGTTTAGCCAAATCCCATCAGTTTTCTACTAAATTCAACTTGGACAACGAGCAGGTTGGAAATTAGATTGAAATATAAAATTTGCAGGATCAGAGGAATACCTAATTTAAATGTGAATTAACATTTTCTAGCGAAATCAGTTGTGGAAAGCCGGTTTTAAAGGCCATGCAAAACCTAATCTAATTGCTCAGGAGACTGGAAGTTTGGCAACATCTCTTCGAATACTTTTCCGGATGTACTTAGACGAGTCGAGGTGCGATTCTTTTGAAGAAATTGAAACAAGGTTGATCGGGACATGTAAAGGGGCTTTAGAATACTTTCTCATGTTACCTTCTAATTCTCATCGAGACACTTGGACAAGTCTTCTCCTCCTCTGTCTCACGAAAATTATCAAACTACCAGAACAGCGGGTAAAATTACATTAGTTAAGCTTGTCACAGTATTGTTACAGTTATGAGTTTAATTACCTACCTCTTTACTGGTTTTGTTGACAGTTTAAGACACATACACGTCACTACTACCCATACCTCTGTGAAATGATCTGCATTGATATGAAAGTGGAATTGAAAGCCGTTTTGAGAAAGTATTTCATGAGAGTTGGACCTACCTTCGGCATTTGTCTGCCAATTCCTCTACAATCGACGGTTTCTCCAGTTGCAACGAGTAACTCGATACAGAGCCTCAACATTATTACTACATCCGGTTCAACGAGTAAGGGCCTTCAGTCAAACTGACATTTGCCCACACCAACTCCTAATATTTATTCCCACATTCGAATTGACCTGTTGGCCTCTCTATGACCACACCCCTCTGGAAATCTCGTCTCGGTGACAGGATATTATTGAATAAGCAATGATATATTAATGTGCATATTGTAAATCCCAATTTATTATAAATATTGCCAATGTATGTAAATACCAATGCCTACATGAATTTGAATTTGGTAGTCAGCTATTTATGATGAGTTAATTATATAATTCGTGAGTTTGATATATATATATATGTACGTTAGTGTAATAATAAAAACTGCCGCTAAAAAAATACAATTAAAATTAAACTTTATTAAGTAGTATACCACTACTAGATTGACATACGAGTCGATTACATTTTACATACGCTCATCGAGTGTTTTTAATTCGGACATATACTACACACGTTACACTACACATTAATACTCTGGACCTTCCTCTAGGTTAACCTATATCTATTACGGATAGAGCGTCAAAAACTAAAACCCAAAACAGAAGAACCCTTAGTGAACCGGACTACTCAGACAGAAGTCGAGAAGTCATACAAGAGGTGCCAGCCAGTCTGAGGCTCTGACCACCCGTGGTTTAGGGTGAAAAGGGTCTTTCTCTCTCTCTCTCTCTCAATTTTTAAACAGGAATGATAGCTTCTCTTGGCATTTATTTATAGTATTATAGTTTAATACCATTGCCTTAAAATGTATATACAAAAATTTATGAATTTAAATGTGAAATACGGATTGCTTAGTATTGGCTAATTTAAATATGATTGTTGCTATCTATTGTTTAATGCTATTGAAGTGATAAACAAGTCGGTTTCGACTGACAAGTCTTCAGAGTAATTAAAAATAGGGATTCTAGGTGGTGGGTCAAAATTGTTAACCGTACTTCATTCCTACATCTTCAATATCAACGTTTCAAGGATTTTTAACTGCATAATTCTGGCCCACCACCTAGAATCCCGGTTTTTACCGGGCTTACGCCTAGTAATAGTATAATGTATGAAATTAGTGAATTGATGAGTGTAACATTGGACATTAAGTTTATCTCACAATGAATAGTTCCAGCTTCCGATACTTTGTTTAAATCTGTGTTGGATTGAATGTAAGAACTGTAGCAGGTAAATATTGAGTATGGTGGATTGTATTTAAGATAAGCTAGCGTAACGTAAATAATACCTTAATTATATTTGTCTATAATTGCCTATATCCTATAGTCTCCTTTAATCCTTCGGTAATTGGTCGCACACTGATAGGTAGTTATTTTAGTGTTTTTTTTACAGGGAACTCCCATTAGGTCACAAAACAATTAATGACCATGTCATAAAAATTATTAATCGAACTCTACACAGATTGTAGGAATTAATTACTGTACATATTGCTAAAGGCACTGGGTGTGTTCTAAAATCAAATGAACTTTGAAACTGAAGCTGATTGATGTCTGTTCAAATTATTCTTAAATGTATCAATATAAATATGAGTAAATTAATTAAAAATTATATCTGAAATAATACAAGTACTAATTTATAAATTTAAGAATGTGGCGTTATATTTAATAAAGCTTGTTTAAAAAAAGAGATCACTTGGATTTTCAAAAATGATCATAAAAATTTCATAAAATTAATTAAAACCCGAAAAACCCGATTTTTGCCCGGTTTTCGGGTTTTAACTCGAAAGTTTTCGTTACATGCGCAGGTTTTTTTGCATATTTCTTAGAATCTAGGCAAAATTTGCGATAAAATGATGTTATAATATGTCGGTATTGAAAACAATGAGCAAAACCATATATAATAGTAATAGCGTATACTAATCATTTTGATGATTTTTTTGACTGGAAGATGATGTTATTGAAGTTGGAACAAAACTGGTGGGGAGGCCACGAAAAGTTGGGCAGGGGCCATTTAGCTTTGCCGGAGGCCCTGCAACAGTACAATTCAATGCATGAGTTCAGATACCTATCCCTAACTACATCCAATAGCGTGGTATCCCACCCCTACCTACCTCGCATAGCTCGGAATCCTACCCCTACCTACCTCGCATAGCTCGGAAAACTCGGAATCCTACCCCTACCTACCTCGCATAGCTCGGTATCCTACTACTACCTACCTCGCATAGCTCGGAATCCTACCCCTACCTACCTTGCATAGCTCGGTATCCTACTACTACCTACCCCTACCTACTCCTGCCTACCACTACCTACCTCGCATGGCTCGGTATCCTACCCCTACCTACCTCGCATGGCTCGGCATTATACCCCTATCTACCTCGCATAGCTCGGTATCCTACCGCTACCTACCTCGCATAGCTCGGTATACTACCCCTCCCTACCTCACATAGCTCGGTGTCCTTCCCCTACCTACCTCACATAGCTCGGTGTCCTTCCCCTATCTACCTCGCATAGCTCGTTATCCTTCCTCTATCTACCTCGCATAACTCGGTATCCTACCCCTACATACCTCGCATAGCTCGGTATTCTACTACTACCTACCTCTACCTACCACTACCTACCTCGCATGGCTCGGTATCCTATCCCAACCTACCTCGCATAGCTCGGTATCCTACCGTCCCTAACCCTATCTTCCTAACCTAAATCAACGGTTTTTTTACATTTTGGCGCCTGCCGGCGGGGCCCCTGCCGGAGGCAGGTAAGTGGGGCGTTCAATGCTATACTGTCCCGTATACGAGGCAGAAATTAAGACAATATATAGCAACAATCGAATGTTACAAAAATCAACGTGTAAAATACCTTGATAAAAAATGAGGAAAACTCGTACAAAACTGATTTTTAATCGGTTTTTGGGTCAGTATTTGGCGCATATCTCACGAACGCCTCGGAGATATGACAATCTGGTTAGTGATAAAAACTCGTAATTAAATTTTTAACAATGATTTACATCATTTTTTCCACGTATACAATCATAAAGCATCTAAAAATAAAGAAAATCCGAAAAAACCCGATTTTTACCCGGTTTTCGGGTTTTATCTCGAAAGTTTTTGTTACATTCGCGAGTTTTTTTTGCAGATTTGAAATCTACGCAAAATTTGCGATAAAATGATATATAAAATGTCGATATTGAAAACAATGACCAAAACCATATGTAATCGTAGTAGCGTATACTAAATACTAATAAAACCTGATTTTGAGTAGTTCATAAAATAATGACCTAGAAGCTTACAAAAAACAATTAGTAATGATCAATTACTGCATTGAATGTGAACTCTATTAAAACACAAGGAGAAAGGGATTATTTAACTTTACTCTTTTGTTTTAGTTTCCGTTTATTCAATAGTTATTATCAAACCTGACAATGAGTAAAAAAAAGCACGAAAGGCTGATGTATCATATCTAACTATCATATATATCACATATGGAGACAAGTAGTAAGATATCATGTGGTCAGTTGTGGTGACTATTTACTATTTAGTACGCTCTGTCCTCTATTTATGCTCTGAGATTAATTAGTTATGTAATAATTATGTGAACTACCATTAAATTTACTACCGTTAATAGTTTGATCTGTTTAATGGTTATGGCTAAAAGAACATGCTAACCTGGAGGACAAGGATCATCAATCTATTTTATCAGTTAAAGGCTCCCAATTAGAACGTTTTAAGGCCCTGTATGTCGAAGTAAGAAATGCCACAGATTCCAGTACTCCAGTAAAAGTATAATATAAAATTTGACATTATTTGATGAATGTGACTTCAGGCATTCCGTTTAAAAAAATGACTATTTAACGTCAATCGTCAATAGGACAAGAACTGTTCGATTATTCATAGCAGAAATCAAGACAATCATAAGAGGATCTGTGAGTTGGGATTTTGGGATTTCAGACTGTGGACTTGCCTAGAAAATATATATTCTCAGTTTAAGGGACATTACAAATATTGTAAGAAAGAACCTAATTAATATACATCCACCTTGTCTCCATCTCATATCTCATCCCTGTTTAGAAATCCCTGAAATCCTTATCAGTTTTCCACGGAGTTTACCAAATCTGTTCTGGTTATAGAGTCCATTTCTCATAGTATAGTTGTAGTGTAATTTACATGGTCATGTTATTTGGTTCACATTATGTCTTGAAAATGCTATTTACTTATTAAGGGGTGAAATCCCTTACTGTGAAGACTTAGTCTGTCCGTCTGTCCATCTGTATATGCTCTAACTCTCGAACGGTTGACTTTTTTTCAAATTATTTTTTTGGGAACCCATTAATGACCGTCCAGCGGGTGATGAGTTCGTTTGAGGGTTATATAGGTCAAAGTTCAAGGGTGTACGGTCAAAGGCCAGAATTCTTTTTAACAGCAACCCTACGGTTGTGATACGTTGTTAGAAAGGTACGTTCAAGTGCTATACAGCAATGTATATGATTCACTCTATGGTTGGGGGATTGTGAGATTCTTAAATAAAACGACTCCCAGGTGTCGGAAAACTACGTGAATGTTATTTGACGTCTTATTTTGAATGGTTTCACCCCTTTTCGATGTGCGTTTGCAACGGTTTATTAACTTCTATCCACAACATTCTAATTCATACTTCCAGAATCTGTCTGTGTAATCCGGTTAAACTCAGCCAGACTCCAGGACAAAATATTTAAAGGAAAGAAAAAGAAAGGTAAAAATAACTTGTACATTTTATACTTGTAAATATTACTTCATTGTAGAAACCAAAGCTTGAAGAACTCAACGTTTTATTTTAATTGGCAAAGGAAGCTTCCAGTTCTCTAGTACATATAGTTAATTTTAAAACCGAAGAAAAATGGTCGTTGATAATAGTTGAAATCAAATACATAATTGATAAAGAAAAATCCGAAACTGTCGTTAAATTTTAAGGTCTCCTCCGGATCAGCAGAATCCAGTATTAATACAACCCAGTCTACAAAATGGACGAAGATGCAAATGGACAAGACACTACCATCCTTGACCTGCCAGCCGAGGTTCGAATTAGCACTTACATTTATTACCGGGTGAAACCATTCAATCTTTTCCGAATCTGTCTTGAACGGTTTGAATATTTTCAAACCGTTATTTCTTTGGGAAAGCATTTATAAAAAAAAAATTTTTATTAAAGGTACTGGGAAAGATCTTCAATAAACTTGGACAGACGGAAGTTCCACAACTCTGCCTCGTTTCTCGTAAATTTAAGGGAGCTGTAGAAGGTTACTACAACTTCACCGTCTCGGATCTCGACGAAGATTCACCACAAATCGAGCGGATCCTTAGCCTTCGAATCGTCTCCTTGCAGAAAATAAAAAAACTTGTACACAAGCAGATTCAAATCCTCCCCATCGATAGTGAACCGGAAATGCGGAAACCCCAACTTGTTCTTAAGTATCCTAACGCAATTCAGCGGATTTCAATTACAAAGAGATGCAACATTTCCATAAGCAATTTGGCAGGATTGCTTCAACTTTGTCAGAAAAATGTCACTGTACTGGACATAAACTTGGAACCCCCTTTATCAACATCTCTCTCCCCGTACTCTTATATTTACAAATTTGACAAGTTAGAATGGTTAAATCTAACTTTGAAGGGAGAAAAGGAAGGTGGCAATAATAGTAACAATGACGAATCCCTATTGTATCAGTTGGCTCACTCCAAATTCAAGATTCTTAAGGACATTAATATCGAAGCAACCGGTACCGTCCCAGTTGTACAGTGTTCCAGTATCCTGTCCTTACTTCTGAGACTAGCGACGAAAAACCCAGGGGGGCTGGAAACATTCAGAATTCAATTAATATCAAAGGATTTCGGAAATATCCCTGACGTGCCTGAAACTGGGGAGCTTGTTGGATTATTGTCAAGTGTCCGGAATTTGAAAAAGATCAGTTTAACCGGCTCAGCCCACGACTCATTCCTAGACTTAATCCGAAGACAACGGAAGTTAGAATCCATACTTCTGGGAGATGATTTCGAGATTAGACCGGCCCTGATACATATCTTCATTTCAAATGGTTTCCAGACGCTCGTCAGTGTCACATTTTTCAGTGTCAATTTATCAGGGGACAGACCACTCGACCTTTCTGTATTTAAACACTGTTTGAGCCTAGTGACATTATATTTGGAAAAAATGTATCCTTCCACAACTCCAGATCAATATCCTCATGGTCCTGATTTAATCAGTTTCGATAGTTTTCCCCCGAACCTTGCTTTCATGTGGCTTTGTGGATTTAACGTACTGTCGACGGATCTGGGGGTTCTTTTGGATTCAGATGCATTACTGACGCTGGTTGAGCTAGTCATTTGTGATCTATCTGACTCTGATGCATATTTACCAGGCTTTGGAGCAAACTGTACAGTTCTTGAAAAGGTAGCCAGTTTGGAGTTGGAGAATATGAATTTAGAGATGCTGAGTCTGGGCTTGGACGGGAATTCGACGGAGGATCCTGAAGAAATTGCCAACTGTCGACCGATTTTGGAGAGACTGGGCTATTCACTTGAAGAAGCGCGGAGGTCTAGGTACCTGTCTCTAGGGCCAAACGGCAATAATCTTTACCGGTCGGATTAAGTACTGCTGTCAAAGAATTAATGATCATTTCATAACATTTAATTGCATCCCGATTCTACCCTTAGGATATGAATATATATAAGTAATTTATATATTGTATGTACAGAACGCAGAACGCGTGTACCATACAATGCCATACATTTACCTTTAACTGTAATTTCTGATGATCTCAAATTCTTAAATTCATGTCAAATATAATAGTAAATTAATATATGAAATTGATGAGTAACATTTGACATTAAGTTTATCTCACAATGAATAGTTCCAGCTTCCGATACTTTGTTTAAATCTGTGTTGGATTGAATGTAAGAACTGTAGCAAGTAAATATTGAGTATGGTGGATTGTATTTAAGATAAGCTAGCGTAACTTAAATAATACCTTAATTATATTTGTCTATAATTGCCTATATCCTATAGTCTCCTTTAATCCTTCGGTAATTGGTCGCACACTGATAGGTAGTTATTTTAGTGTTTTTTTTACAGGGAACTCCCATTAGGTCACAAAACAATTAATGACCATGTCATAAAAATTATTAATCGAACTCTACACAGATTGTAGGAATTAATTACTGTATATATTGCTAAAGGCACTGGGTGTGTTCTAAAATCAAATGAACTTTGAAACTGAAGCTGATTGATGTCTGTTCAAATTATTCTTAAATGTATCAATATAAATATGAGTAAATTAATTATAAATTATATCTGAAATAATACAAGTACTAATTTATAAATTTAAGAATGTGGCGTTATATTTAATAAAGCTTGTTTAAAAAAAGAGATCGCTTGGATTTTCAAAAATGATCATAAAAATTTCATAAAATTAATTAAAACCCGAAAAACCCGATTTTGGCCCTGTTTTCGGGTTTTAACTCGAAAGTTTTCGTTACATGCGCAGGTTTTTTTTGCATATTTCTTAGAATCTAGGCAAAATTTGCGATAAAATGATGTTATAATATGTCGGCATTGAAAACAATGAGCAAAACCATATATAATAGTAATAGCGTATACTAATCATTTTCATGATTTTTTTGACTGGAAGATGATGTTATTGAAGTTGGAACAAAACTGGTGGGGAGGCCACGAAAAGTTGGGCAGGGGCCATTTAGCTTTGCCGGAGGCCCTGCAACAGTACAATTCAATGCATGAGTTCAGATACCTATCCCTAACTACATCCAATAGCGTGGTATCCCACCCCTACCTACCTCGCATAGCTCGGAATCCTACCCCTACCTACCTCGCATAGCTCGGAATCCTACCCCTACCTACCTCGCATAGCTCGGAATCCTACCCCTACCTACCTTGCATAGCTCGGTATCCTACCCCTACCTACTCCTGCCTACCACTACCTACCTCGCATGGCTCGGTATCCTACCCCTACCTACCTCGCATGGCTCGGCATTATACCCCTATCTACCTCGCATAGCTCGGTATCCTACCGCTACCTACCTCGCATAGCTCGGTATACTACCCCTCCCTACCTCACATAGCTCGGTGTCCTTCCCCTACCTACCTCACATAGCTCGGTGTCCTTCCCCTATCTACCTCGCATAGCTCGTTATCCTTCCTCTATCTACCTCGCATAACTCGGTATCCTACCCCTACATACCTCGCATAGCTCGGTATTCTACTACTACCTACCTCTACCTACCACTACCTACCTCGCATGGCTCGGTATCCTATCCCAACCTACCTTGCATAGCTCGGTATCCTACTACTACCTACCCCTACCTACTCCTGCCTACCACTACCTACCTCGCATGGCTCGGTATCCTACCCCTACCTACCTCGCATGGCTCGGCATTATACCCCTATCTACCTCGCATAGCTCGGTATCCTACCGCTACCTACCTCGCATAGCTCGGTATACTACCCCTCCCTACCTCACATAGCTCGGTGTCCTTCCCCTACCTACCTCACATAGCTCGGTGTCCTTCCCCTATCTACCTCGCATAGCTCGTTATCCTTCCTCTATCTACCTCGCATAACTCGGTATCCTACCCCTACATACCTCGCATAGCTCGGTATTCTACTACTACCTACCTCTACCTACCACTACCTACCTCGCATGGCTCGGTATCCTATCCCAACCTACCTCGCATAGCTCGGTATCCTACCGTCCCTAACCCTATCTTCCTAACCTAAATCAACGGTTTTTTTACATTTTGGCGCCTGCCGGCGGGGCCCCTGCCGGAGGCAGGTAAGTGGGGCGTTCAATGCTATACTGTCCCGTATACGAGGCAGAAATTAAGACAATATATAGCAACAATCGAATGTTACAAAAATCAACGTGTAAAATACCTTGATAAAAAATGAGGAAAACTCGTACAAAACTGATTTTTAATCGGTTTTTGGGTCAGTATTTGGCGCATATCTCACGAACGCCTCGGAGATATGACAATCTGGTTAGTGATAAAAACTCGTAATTAAATTTTTAACAATGATTTACATCATTTTTTCCACGTATACAATCATAAAGCATCTAAAAATAAAGAAAATCCGAAAAAACCCGATTTTTACCCGGTTTTCGGGTTTTATCTCGAAAGTTTTTGTTACATTCGCGAGTTTTTTTTGCAGATTTGAAATCTACGCAAAATTTGCGATAAAATGATATATAAAATGTCGATATTGAAAACAATGACCAAAACCATATGTAATCGTAGTAGCGTATACTAAATACTAATAAAACCTGATTTTGAGTAGTTCATAAAATAATGACCTAGAAGCTTACAAAAAACAATTAGTAATGATCAATTACTGCATTGAATGTGAACTCTATTAAAACACAAGGAGAAAGGGATTATTTAACTTTACTCTTTTGTTTTAGTTTCCGTTTATTCAATAGTTATTATCAAACCTGACAATGAGTAAAAAAAAGCACGAAAGGCTGATGTATCATATCTAACTATCATATATATCACATATGGAGACAAGTAGTAAGATATCATGTGGTCAGTTGTGGTGACTATTTACTATTTAGTACGCTCTGTCCTCTATTTATGCTCTGAGATTAATTAGTTATGTAATAATTATGTGAACTACCATTAAATTTACTACCGTTAATAGTTTGATCTGTTTAATGGTTATGGCTAAAAGAACATGCTAACCTGGAGGACAAGGATCATCAATCTATTTTATCAGTTAAAGGCTCCCAATTAGAACGTTTTAAGGCCCTGTATGTCGAAGTAAGAAATGCCACAGATTCCAGTACTCCAGTAAAAGTATAATATAAAATTTGACATTATTTGATGAATGTGACTTCAGGCATTCCGTTTAAAAAAATGACTATTTAACGTCAATCGTCAATAGGACAAGAACTGTTCGATTATTCATAGCAGAAATCAAGACAATCATAAGAGGATCTGTGAGTTGGGATTTTGGGATTTCAGACTGTGGACTTGCCTAGAAAATATATATTCTCAGTTTAAGGGACATTACAAATATTGTAAGAAAGAACCTAATTAATATACATCCACCTTGTCTCCATCTCATATCTCATCCCTGTTTAGAAATCCCTGAAATCCTTATCAGTTTTCCACGGAGTTTACCAAATCTGTTCTGGTTATAGAGTCCATTTCTCATAGTATAGTTGTAGTGTAATTTACATGGTCATGTTATTTGGTTCACATTATGTCTTGAAAATGCTATTTACTTATTAAGGGGTGAAATCCCTTACTGTGAAGACTTAGTCTGTCCGTCTGTCCATCTGTATATGCTCTAACTCTCGAACGGTTGACTTTTTTTCAAATTATTTTTTTGGGAACCCATTAATGACCGTCCAGCGGGTGATGAGTTCGTTTGAGGGTTATATAGGTCAAAGTTCAAGGGTGTACGGTCAAAGGCCAGAATTCTTTTTAACAGCAACCCTACGGTTGTGATACGTTGTTAGAAAGGTACGTTCAAGTGCTATACAGCAATGTATATGATTCACTCTATGGTTGGGGGATTGTGAGATTCTTAAATAAAACGACTCCCAGGTGTCGGAAAACTACGTGAATGTTATTTGACGTCTTATTTTGAATGGTTTCACCCCTTTTCGATGTGCGTTTGCAACGGTTTATTAACTTCTATCCACAACATTCTAATTCATACTTCCAGAATCTGTCTGTGTAATCCGGTTAAACTCAGCCAGACTCCAGGACAAAATATTTAAAGGAAAGAAAAAGAAAGGTAAAAATAACTTGTACATTTTATACTTGTAAATATTACTTCATTGTAGAAACCAAAGCTTGAAGAACTCAACGTTTTATTTTAATTGGCAAAGGAAGCTTCCAGTTCTCTAGTACATATAGTTAATTTTAAAACCGAAGAAAAATGGTCGTTGATAATAGTTGAAATCAAATACATAATTGATAAAGAAAAATCCGAAACTGTCGTTAAATTTTAAGGTCTCCTCCGGATCAGCAGAATCCAGTATTAATACAACCCAGTCTACAAAATGGACGAAGATGCAAATGGACAAGACACTACCATCCTTGACCTGCCAGCCGAGGTTCGAATTAGCACTTACATTTATTACCGGGTGAAACCATTCAATCTTTTCCGAATCTGTCTTGAACGGTTTGAATATTTTCAAACCGTTATTTCTTTGGGAAAGCATTTATAAAAAAAAAATTTTTATTAAAGGTACTGGGAAAGATCTTCAATAAACTTGGACAGACGGAAGTTCCACAACTCTGCCTCGTTTCTCGTAAATTTAAGGGAGCTGTAGAAGGTTACTACAACTTCACCGTCTCGGATCTCGACGAAGATTCACCACAAATCGAGCGGATCCTTAGCCTTCGAATCGTCTCCTTGCAGAAAATAAAAAAACTTGTACACAAGCAGATTCAAATCCTCCCCATCGATAGTGAACCGGAAATGCGGAAACCCCAACTTGTTCTTAAGTATCCTAACGCAATTCAGCGGATTTCAATTACAAAGAGATGCAACATTTCCATAAGCAATTTGGCAGGATTGCTTCAACTTTGTCAGAAAAATGTCACTGTACTGGACATAAACTTGGAACCCCCTTTATCAACATCTCTCTCCCCGTACTCTTATATTTACAAATTTGACAAGTTAGAATGGTTAAATCTAACTTTGAAGGGAGAAAAGGAAGGTGGCAATAATAGTAACAATGACGAATCCCTATTGTATCAGTTGGCTCACTCCAAATTCAAGATTCTTAAGGACATTAATATCGAAGCAACCGGTACCGTCCCAGTTGTACAGTGTTCCAGTATCCTGTCCTTACTTCTGAGACTAGCGACGAAAAACCCAGGGGGGCTGGAAACATTCAGAATTCAATTAATATCAAAGGATTTCGGAAATATCCCTGACGTGCCTGAAACTGGGGAGCTTGTTGGATTATTGTCAAGTGTCCGGAATTTGAAAAAGATCAGTTTAACCGGCTCAGCCCACGACTCATTCCTAGACTTAATCCGAAGACAACGGAAGTTAGAATCCATACTTCTGGGAGATGATTTCGAGATTAGACCGGCCCTGATACATATCTTCATTTCAAATGGTTTCCAGACGCTCGTCAGTGTCACATTTTTCAGTGTCAATTTATCAGGGGACAGACCACTCGACCTTTCTGTATTTAAACACTGTTTGAGCCTAGTGACATTATATTTGGAAAAAATGTATCCTTCCACAACTCCAGATCAATATCCTCATGGTCCTGATTTAATCAGTTTCGATAGTTTTCCCCCGAACCTTGCTTTCATGTGGCTTTGTGGATTTAACGTACTGTCGACGGATCTGGGGGTTCTTTTGGATTCAGATGCATTACTGACGCTGGTTGAGCTAGTCATTTGTGATCTATCTGACTCTGATGCATATTTACCAGGCTTTGGAGCAAACTGTACAGTTCTTGAAAAGGTAGCCAGTTTGGAGTTGGAGAATATGAATTTAGAGATGCTGAGTCTGGGCTTGGACGGGAATTCGACGGAGGATCCTGAAGAAATTGCCAACTGTCGACCGATTTTGGAGAGACTGGGCTATTCACTTGAAGAAGCGCGGAGGTCTAGGTACCTGTCTCTAGGGCCAAACGGCAATAATCTTTACCGGTCGGATTAAGTACTGCTGTCAAAGAATTAATGATCATTTCATAACATTTAATTGCATCCCGATTCTACCCTTAGGATATGAATATATATAAGTAATTTATATATTGTATGTACAGAACGCAGAACGCGTGTACCATACAATGCCATACATTTACCTTTAACTGTAATTTCTGATGATCTCAAATTCTTAAATTCATGTCAAATATAATAGTAAATTAATATATGAAATTGATGAGTAACATTTGACATTAAGTTTATCTCACAATGAATAGTTCCAGCTTCCGATACTTTGTTTAAATCTGTGTTGGATTGAATGTAAGAACTGTAGCAAGTAAATATTGAGTATGGTGGATTGTATTTAAGATAAGCTAGCGTAACTTAAATAATACCTTAATTATATTTGTCTATAATTGCCTATATCCTATAGTCTCCTTTAATCCTTCGGTAATTGGTCGCACACTGATAGGTAGTTATTTTAGTGTTTTTTTTACAGGGAACTCCCATTAGGTCACAAAACAATTAATGACCATGTCATAAAAATTATTAATCGAACTCTACACAGATTGTAGGAATTAATTACTGTATATATTGCTAAAGGCACTGGGTGTGTTCTAAAATCAAATGAACTTTGAAACTGAAGCTGATTGATGTCTGTTCAAATTATTCTTAAATGTATCAATATAAATATGAGTAAATTAATTATAAATTATATCTGAAATAATACAAGTACTAATTTATAAATTTAAGAATGTGGCGTTATATTTAATAAAGCTTGTTTAAAAAAAGAGATCGCTTGGATTTTCAAAAATGATCATAAAAATTTCATAAAATTAATTAAAACCCGAAAAACCCGATTTTGGCCCTGTTTTCGGGTTTTAACTCGAAAGTTTTCGTTACATGCGCAGGTTTTTTTTGCATATTTCTTAGAATCTAGGCAAAATTTGCGATAAAATGATGTTATAATATGTCGGCATTGAAAACAATGAGCAAAACCATATATAATAGTAATAGCGTATACTAATCATTTTCATGATTTTTTTGACTGGAAGATGATGTTATTGAAGTTGGAACAAAACTGGTGGGGAGGCCACGAAAAGTTGGGCAGGGGCCATTTAGCTTTGCCGGAGGCCCTGCAACAGTACAATTCAATGCATGAGTTCAGATACCTATCCCTAACTACATCCAATAGCGTGGTATCCCACCCCTACCTACCTCGCATAGCTCGGAATCCTACCCCTACCTACCTCGCATAGCTCGGAATCCTACCCCTACCTACCTCGCATAGCTCGGAATCCTACCCCTACCTACCTTGCATAGCTCGGTATCCTACCCCTACCTACTCCTGCCTACCACTACCTACCTCGCATGGCTCGGTATCCTACCCCTACCTACCTCGCATGGCTCGGCATTATACCCCTATCTACCTCGCATAGCTCGGTATCCTACCGCTACCTACCTCGCATAGCTCGGTATACTACCCCTCCCTACCTCACATAGCTCGGTGTCCTTCCCCTACCTACCTCACATAGCTCGGTGTCCTTCCCCTATCTACCTCGCATAGCTCGTTATCCTTCCTCTATCTACCTCGCATAACTCGGTATCCTACCCCTACATACCTCGCATAGCTCGGTATTCTACTACTACCTACCTCTACCTACCACTACCTACCTCGCATGGCTCGGTATCCTATCCCAACCTACCTTGCATAGCTCGGTATCCTACTACTACCTACCCCTACCTACTCCTGCCTACCACTACCTACCTCGCATGGCTCGGTATCCTACCCCTACCTACCTCGCATGGCTCGGCATTATACCCCTATCTACCTCGCATAGCTCGGTATCCTACCGCTACCTACCTCGCATAGCTCGGTATACTACCCCTCCCTACCTCACATAGCTCGGTGTCCTTCCCCTACCTACCTCACATAGCTCGGTGTCCTTCCCCTATCTACCTCGCATAGCTCGTTATCCTTCCTCTATCTACCTCGCATAACTCGGTATCCTACCCCTACATACCTCGCATAGCTCGGTATTCTACTACTACCTACCTCTACCTACCACTACCTACCTCGCATGGCTCGGTATCCTATCCCAACCTACCTCGCATAGCTCGGTATCCTACCGTCCCTAACCCTATCTTCCTAACCTAAATCAACGGTTTTTTTACATTTTGGCGCCTGCCGGCGGGGCCCCTGCCGGAGGCAGGTAAGTGGGGCGTTCAATGCTATACTGTCCCGTATACGAGGCAGAAATTAAGACAATATATAGCAACAATCGAATGTTACAAAAATCAACGTGTAAAATACCTTGATAAAAAATGAGGAAAACTCGTACAAAACTGATTTTTAATCGGTTTTTGGGTCAGTATTTGGCGCATATCTCACGAACGCCTCGGAGATATGACAATCTGGTTAGTGATAAAAACTCGTAATTAAATTTTTAACAATGATTTACATCATTTTTTCCACGTATACAATCATAAAGCATCTAAAAATAAAGAAAATCCGAAAAAACCCGATTTTTACCCGGTTTTCGGGTTTTATCTCGAAAGTTTTTGTTACATTCGCGAGTTTTTTTTGCAGATTTGAAATCTACGCAAAATTTGCGATAAAATGATATATAAAATGTCGATATTGAAAACAATGACCAAAACCATATGTAATCGTAGTAGCGTATACTAAATACTAATAAAACCTGATTTTGAGTAGTTCATAAAATAATGACCTAGAAGCTTACAAAAAACAATTAGTAATGATCAATTACTGCATTGAATGTGAACTCTATTAAAACACAAGGAGAAAGGGATTATTTAACTTTACTCTTTTGTTTTAGTTTCCGTTTATTCAATAGTTATTATCAAACCTGACAATGAGTAAAAAAAAGCACGAAAGGCTGATGTATCATATCTAACTATCATATATATCACATATGGAGACAAGTAGTAAGATATCATGTGGTCAGTTGTGGTGACTATTTACTATTTAGTACGCTCTGTCCTCTATTTATGCTCTGAGATTAATTAGTTATGTAATAATTATGTGAACTACCATTAAATTTACTACCGTTAATAGTTTGATCTGTTTAATGGTTATGGCTAAAAGAACATGCTAACCTGGAGGACAAGGATCATCAATCTATTTTATCAGTTAAAGGCTCCCAATTAGAACGTTTTAAGGCCCTGTATGTCGAAGTAAGAAATGCCACAGATTCCAGTACTCCAGTAAAAGTATAATATAAAATTTGACATTATTTGATGAATGTGACTTCAGGCATTCCGTTTAAAAAAATGACTATTTAACGTCAATCGTCAATAGGACAAGAACTGTTCGATTATTCATAGCAGAAATCAAGACAATCATAAGAGGATCTGTGAGTTGGGATTTTGGGATTTCAGACTGTGGACTTGCCTAGAAAATATATATTCTCAGTTTAAGGGACATTACAAATATTGTAAGAAAGAACCTAATTAATATACATCCACCTTGTCTCCATCTCATATCTCATCCCTGTTTAGAAATCCCTGAAATCCTTATCAGTTTTCCACGGAGTTTACCAAATCTGTTCTGGTTATAGAGTCCATTTCTCATAGTATAGTTGTAGTGTAATTTACATGGTCATGTTATTTGGTTCACATTATGTCTTGAAAATGCTATTTACTTATTAAGGGGTGAAATCCCTTACTGTGAAGACTTAGTCTGTCCGTCTGTCCATCTGTATATGCTCTAACTCTCGAACGGTTGACTTTTTTTCAAATTATTTTTTTGGGAACCCATTAATGACCGTCCAGCGGGTGATGAGTTCGTTTGAGGGTTATATAGGTCAAAGTTCAAGGGTGTACGGTCAAAGGCCAGAATTCTTTTTAACAGCAACCCTACGGTTGTGATACGTTGTTAGAAAGGTACGTTCAAGTGCTATACAGCAATGTATATGATTCACTCTATGGTTGGGGGATTGTGAGATTCTTAAATAAAACGACTCCCAGGTGTCGGAAAACTACGTGAATGTTATTTGACGTCTTATTTTGAATGGTTTCACCCCTTTTCGATGTGCGTTTGCAACGGTTTATTAACTTCTATCCACAACATTCTAATTCATACTTCCAGAATCTGTCTGTGTAATCCGGTTAAACTCAGCCAGACTCCAGGACAAAATATTTAAAGGAAAGAAAAAGAAAGGTAAAAATAACTTGTACATTTTATACTTGTAAATATTACTTCATTGTAGAAACCAAAGCTTGAAGAACTCAACGTTTTATTTTAATTGGCAAAGGAAGCTTCCAGTTCTCTAGTACATATAGTTAATTTTAAAACCGAAGAAAAATGGTCGTTGATAATAGTTGAAATCAAATACATAATTGATAAAGAAAAATCCGAAACTGTCGTTAAATTTTAAGGTCTCCTCCGGATCAGCAGAATCCAGTATTAATACAACCCAGTCTACAAAATGGACGAAGATGCAAATGGACAAGACACTACCATCCTTGACCTGCCAGCCGAGGTTCGAATTAGCACTTACATTTATTACCGGGTGAAACCATTCAATCTTTTCCGAATCTGTCTTGAACGGTTTGAATATTTTCAAACCGTTATTTCTTTGGGAAAGCATTTATAAAAAAAAAATTTTTATTAAAGGTACTGGGAAAGATCTTCAATAAACTTGGACAGACGGAAGTTCCACAACTCTGCCTCGTTTCTCGTAAATTTAAGGGAGCTGTAGAAGGTTACTACAACTTCACCGTCTCGGATCTCGACGAAGATTCACCACAAATCGAGCGGATCCTTAGCCTTCGAATCGTCTCCTTGCAGAAAATAAAAAAACTTGTACACAAGCAGATTCAAATCCTCCCCATCGATAGTGAACCGGAAATGCGGAAACCCCAACTTGTTCTTAAGTATCCTAACGCAATTCAGCGGATTTCAATTACAAAGAGATGCAACATTTCCATAAGCAATTTGGCAGGATTGCTTCAACTTTGTCAGAAAAATGTCACTGTACTGGACATAAACTTGGAACCCCCTTTATCAACATCTCTCTCCCCGTACTCTTATATTTACAAATTTGACAAGTTAGAATGGTTAAATCTAACTTTGAAGGGAGAAAAGGAAGGTGGCAATAATAGTAACAATGACGAATCCCTATTGTATCAGTTGGCTCACTCCAAATTCAAGATTCTTAAGGACATTAATATCGAAGCAACCGGTACCGTCCCAGTTGTACAGTGTTCCAGTATCCTGTCCTTACTTCTGAGACTAGCGACGAAAAACCCAGGGGGGCTGGAAACATTCAGAATTCAATTAATATCAAAGGATTTCGGAAATATCCCTGACGTGCCTGAAACTGGGGAGCTTGTTGGATTATTGTCAAGTGTCCGGAATTTGAAAAAGATCAGTTTAACCGGCTCAGCCCACGACTCATTCCTAGACTTAATCCGAAGACAACGGAAGTTAGAATCCATACTTCTGGGAGATGATTTCGAGATTAGACCGGCCCTGATACATATCTTCATTTCAAATGGTTTCCAGACGCTCGTCAGTGTCACATTTTTCAGTGTCAATTTATCAGGGGACAGACCACTCGACCTTTCTGTATTTAAACACTGTTTGAGCCTAGTGACATTATATTTGGAAAAAATGTATCCTTCCACAACTCCAGATCAATATCCTCATGGTCCTGATTTAATCAGTTTCGATAGTTTTCCCCCGAACCTTGCTTTCATGTGGCTTTGTGGATTTAACGTACTGTCGACGGATCTGGGGGTTCTTTTGGATTCAGATGCATTACTGACGCTGGTTGAGCTAGTCATTTGTGATCTATCTGACTCTGATGCATATTTACCAGGCTTTGGAGCAAACTGTACAGTTCTTGAAAAGGTAGCCAGTTTGGAGTTGGAGAATATGAATTTAGAGATGCTGAGTCTGGGCTTGGACGGGAATTCGACGGAGGATCCTGAAGAAATTGCCAACTGTCGACCGATTTTGGAGAGACTGGGCTATTCACTTGAAGAAGCGCGGAGGTCTAGGTACCTGTCTCTAGGGCCAAACGGCAATAATCTTTACCGGTCGGATTAAGTACTGCTGTCAAAGAATTAATGATCATTTCATAACATTTAATTGCATCCCGATTCTACCCTTAGGATATGAATATATATAAGTAATTTATATATTGTATGTACAGAACGCAGAACGCGTGTACCATACAATGCCATACATTTACCTTTAACTGTAATTTCTGATGATCTCAAATTCTTAAATTCATGTCAAATATAATAGTAAATTAATATATGAAATTGATGAGTAACATTTGACATTAAGTTTATCTCACAATGAATAGTTCCAGCTTCCGATACTTTGTTTAAATCTGTGTTGGATTGAATGTAAGAACTGTAGCAAGTAAATATTGAGTATGGTGGATTGTATTTAAGATAAGCTAGCGTAACTTAAATAATACCTTAATTATATTTGTCTATAATTGCCTATATCCTATAGTCTCCTTTAATCCTTCGGTAATTGGTCGCACACTGATAGGTAGTTATTTTAGTGTTTTTTTTACAGGGAACTCCCATTAGGTCACAAAACAATTAATGACCATGTCATAAAAATTATTAATCGAACTCTACACAGATTGTAGGAATTAATTACTGTATATATTGCTAAAGGCACTGGGTGTGTTCTAAAATCAAATGAACTTTGAAACTGAAGCTGATTGATGTCTGTTCAAATTATTCTTAAATGTATCAATATAAATATGAGTAAATTAATTATAAATTATATCTGAAATAATACAAGTACTAATTTATAAATTTAAGAATGTGGCGTTATATTTAATAAAGCTTGTTTAAAAAAAGAGATCGCTTGGATTTTCAAAAATGATCATAAAAATTTCATAAAATTAATTAAAACCCGAAAAACCCGATTTTGGCCCTGTTTTCGGGTTTTAACTCGAAAGTTTTCGTTACATGCGCAGGTTTTTTTTGCATATTTCTTAGAATCTAGGCAAAATTTGCGATAAAATGATGTTATAATATGTCGGCATTGAAAACAATGAGCAAAACCATATATAATAGTAATAGCGTATACTAATCATTTTCATGATTTTTTTGACTGGAAGATGATGTTATTGAAGTTGGAACAAAACTGGTGGGGAGGCCACGAAAAGTTGGGCAGGGGCCATTTAGCTTTGCCGGAGGCCCTGCAACAGTACAATTCAATGCATGAGTTCAGATACCTATCCCTAACTACATCCAATAGCGTGGTATCCCACCCCTACCTACCTCGCATAGCTCGGAATCCTACCCCTACCTACCTCGCATAGCTCGGAATCCTACCCCTACCTACCTCGCATAGCTCGGAATCCTACCCCTACCTACCTTGCATAGCTCGGTATCCTACCCCTACCTACTCCTGCCTACCACTACCTACCTCGCATGGCTCGGTATCCTACCCCTACCTACCTCGCATGGCTCGGCATTATACCCCTATCTACCTCGCATAGCTCGGTATCCTACCGCTACCTACCTCGCATAGCTCGGTATACTACCCCTCCCTACCTCACATAGCTCGGTGTCCTTCCCCTACCTACCTCACATAGCTCGGTGTCCTTCCCCTATCTACCTCGCATAGCTCGTTATCCTTCCTCTATCTACCTCGCATAACTCGGTATCCTACCCCTACATACCTCGCATAGCTCGGTATTCTACTACTACCTACCTCTACCTACCACTACCTACCTCGCATGGCTCGGTATCCTATCCCAACCTACCTTGCATAGCTCGGTATCCTACTACTACCTACCCCTACCTACTCCTGCCTACCACTACCTACCTCGCATGGCTCGGTATCCTACCCCTACCTACCTCGCATGGCTCGGCATTATACCCCTATCTACCTCGCATAGCTCGGTATCCTACCGCTACCTACCTCGCATAGCTCGGTATACTACCCCTCCCTACCTCACATAGCTCGGTGTCCTTCCCCTACCTACCTCACATAGCTCGGTGTCCTTCCCCTATCTACCTCGCATAGCTCGTTATCCTTCCTCTATCTACCTCGCATAACTCGGTATCCTACCCCTACATACCTCGCATAGCTCGGTATTCTACTACTACCTACCTCTACCTACCACTACCTACCTCGCATGGCTCGGTATCCTATCCCAACCTACCTCGCATAGCTCGGTATCCTACCGTCCCTAACCCTATCTTCCTAACCTAAATCAACGGTTTTTTTACATTTTGGCGCCTGCCGGCGGGGCCCCTGCCGGAGGCAGGTAAGTGGGGCGTTCAATGCTATACTGTCCCGTATACGAGGCAGAAATTAAGACAATATATAGCAACAATCGAATGTTACAAAAATCAACGTGTAAAATACCTTGATAAAAAATGAGGAAAACTCGTACAAAACTGATTTTTAATCGGTTTTTGGGTCAGTATTTGGCGCATATCTCACGAACGCCTCGGAGATATGACAATCTGGTTAGTGATAAAAACTCGTAATTAAATTTTTAACAATGATTTACATCATTTTTTCCACGTATACAATCATAAAGCATCTAAAAATAAAGAAAATCCGAAAAAACCCGATTTTTACCCGGTTTTCGGGTTTTATCTCGAAAGTTTTTGTTACATTCGCGAGTTTTTTTTGCAGATTTGAAATCTACGCAAAATTTGCGATAAAATGATATATAAAATGTCGATATTGAAAACAATGACCAAAACCATATGTAATCGTAGTAGCGTATACTAAATACTAATAAAACCTGATTTTGAGTAGTTCATAAAATAATGACCTAGAAGCTTACAAAAAACAATTAGTAATGATCAATTACTGCATTGAATGTGAACTCTATTAAAACACAAGGAGAAAGGGATTATTTAACTTTACTCTTTTGTTTTAGTTTCCGTTTATTCAATAGTTATTATCAAACCTGACAATGAGTAAAAAAAAGCACGAAAGGCTGATGTATCATATCTAACTATCATATATATCACATATGGAGACAAGTAGTAAGATATCATGTGGTCAGTTGTGGTGACTATTTACTATTTAGTACGCTCTGTCCTCTATTTATGCTCTGAGATTAATTAGTTATGTAATAATTATGTGAACTACCATTAAATTTACTACCGTTAATAGTTTGATCTGTTTAATGGTTATGGCTAAAAGAACATGCTAACCTGGAGGACAAGGATCATCAATCTATTTTATCAGTTAAAGGCTCCCAATTAGAACGTTTTAAGGCCCTGTATGTCGAAGTAAGAAATGCCACAGATTCCAGTACTCCAGTAAAAGTATAATATAAAATTTGACATTATTTGATGAATGTGACTTCAGGCATTCCGTTTAAAAAAATGACTATTTAACGTCAATCGTCAATAGGACAAGAACTGTTCGATTATTCATAGCAGAAATCAAGACAATCATAAGAGGATCTGTGAGTTGGGATTTTGGGATTTCAGACTGTGGACTTGCCTAGAAAATATATATTCTCAGTTTAAGGGACATTACAAATATTGTAAGAAAGAACCTAATTAATATACATCCACCTTGTCTCCATCTCATATCTCATCCCTGTTTAGAAATCCCTGAAATCCTTATCAGTTTTCCACGGAGTTTACCAAATCTGTTCTGGTTATAGAGTCCATTTCTCATAGTATAGTTGTAGTGTAATTTACATGGTCATGTTATTTGGTTCACATTATGTCTTGAAAATGCTATTTACTTATTAAGGGGTGAAATCCCTTACTGTGAAGACTTAGTCTGTCCGTCTGTCCATCTGTATATGCTCTAACTCTCGAACGGTTGACTTTTTTTCAAATTATTTTTTTGGGAACCCATTAATGACCGTCCAGCGGGTGATGAGTTCGTTTGAGGGTTATATAGGTCAAAGTTCAAGGGTGTACGGTCAAAGGCCAGAATTCTTTTTAACAGCAACCCTACGGTTGTGATACGTTGTTAGAAAGGTACGTTCAAGTGCTATACAGCAATGTATATGATTCACTCTATGGTTGGGGGATTGTGAGATTCTTAAATAAAACGACTCCCAGGTGTCGGAAAACTACGTGAATGTTATTTGACGTCTTATTTTGAATGGTTTCACCCCTTTTCGATGTGCGTTTGCAACGGTTTATTAACTTCTATCCACAACATTCTAATTCATACTTCCAGAATCTGTCTGTGTAATCCGGTTAAACTCAGCCAGACTCCAGGACAAAATATTTAAAGGAAAGAAAAAGAAAGGTAAAAATAACTTGTACATTTTATACTTGTAAATATTACTTCATTGTAGAAACCAAAGCTTGAAGAACTCAACGTTTTATTTTAATTGGCAAAGGAAGCTTCCAGTTCTCTAGTACATATAGTTAATTTTAAAACCGAAGAAAAATGGTCGTTGATAATAGTTGAAATCAAATACATAATTGATAAAGAAAAATCCGAAACTGTCGTTAAATTTTAAGGTCTCCTCCGGATCAGCAGAATCCAGTATTAATACAACCCAGTCTACAAAATGGACGAAGATGCAAATGGACAAGACACTACCATCCTTGACCTGCCAGCCGAGGTTCGAATTAGCACTTACATTTATTACCGGGTGAAACCATTCAATCTTTTCCGAATCTGTCTTGAACGGTTTGAATATTTTCAAACCGTTATTTCTTTGGGAAAGCATTTATAAAAAAAAAATTTTTATTAAAGGTACTGGGAAAGATCTTCAATAAACTTGGACAGACGGAAGTTCCACAACTCTGCCTCGTTTCTCGTAAATTTAAGGGAGCTGTAGAAGGTTACTACAACTTCACCGTCTCGGATCTCGACGAAGATTCACCACAAATCGAGCGGATCCTTAGCCTTCGAATCGTCTCCTTGCAGAAAATAAAAAAACTTGTACACAAGCAGATTCAAATCCTCCCCATCGATAGTGAACCGGAAATGCGGAAACCCCAACTTGTTCTTAAGTATCCTAACGCAATTCAGCGGATTTCAATTACAAAGAGATGCAACATTTCCATAAGCAATTTGGCAGGATTGCTTCAACTTTGTCAGAAAAATGTCACTGTACTGGACATAAACTTGGAACCCCCTTTATCAACATCTCTCTCCCCGTACTCTTATATTTACAAATTTGACAAGTTAGAATGGTTAAATCTAACTTTGAAGGGAGAAAAGGAAGGTGGCAATAATAGTAACAATGACGAATCCCTATTGTATCAGTTGGCTCACTCCAAATTCAAGATTCTTAAGGACAT
This sequence comes from Desoria tigrina, assembly GCA_906901685.1. Classification (NCBI taxonomy): domain Eukaryota; kingdom Metazoa; phylum Arthropoda; class Collembola; order Entomobryomorpha; family Isotomidae; genus Desoria; species Desoria tigrina. The sequence goes on from CAJQTU010000091.1 coordinate 152,796, forward strand.
TAATATCGAAGCAACCGGTACCGTCCCAGTTGTACAGTGTTCCAGTATCCTGTCCTTACTTCTGAGACTAGCGACGAAAAACCCAGGGGGGCTGGAAACATTCAGAATTCAATTAATATCAAAGGATTTCGGAAATATCCCTGACGTGCCTGAAACTGGGGAGCTTGTTGGATTATTGTCAAGTGTCCGGAATTTGAAAAAGATCAGTTTAACCGGCTCAGCCCACGACTCATTCCTAGACTTAATCCGAAGACAACGGAAGTTAGAATCCATACTTCTGGGAGATGATTTCGAGATTAGACCGGCCCTGATACATATCTTCATTTCAAATGGTTTCCAGACGCTCGTCAGTGTCACATTTTTCAGTGTCAATTTATCAGGGGACAGACCACTCGACCTTTCTGTATTTAAACACTGTTTGAGCCTAGTGACATTATATTTGGAAAAAATGTATCCTTCCACAACTCCAGATCAATATCCTCATGGTCCTGATTTAATCAGTTTCGATAGTTTTCCCCCGAACCTTGCTTTCATGTGGCTTTGTGGATTTAACGTACTGTCGACGGATCTGGGGGTTCTTTTGGATTCAGATGCATTACTGACGCTGGTTGAGCTAGTCATTTGTGATCTATCTGACTCTGATGCATATTTACCAGGCTTTGGAGCAAACTGTACAGTTCTTGAAAAGGTAGCCAGTTTGGAGTTGGAGAATATGAATTTAGAGATGCTGAGTCTGGGCTTGGACGGGAATTCGACGGAGGATCCTGAAGAAATTGCCAACTGTCGACCGATTTTGGAGAGACTGGGCTATTCACTTGAAGAAGCGCGGAGGTCTAGGTACCTGTCTCTAGGGCCAAACGGCAATAATCTTTACCGGTCGGATTAAGTACTGCTGTCAAAGAATTAATGATCATTTCATAACATTTAATTGCATCCCGATTCTACCCTTAGGATATGAATATATATAAGTAATTTATATATTGTATGTACAGAACGCAGAACGCGTGTACCATACAATGCCATACATTTACCTTTAACTGTAATTTCTGATGATCTCAAATTCTTAAATTCATGTCAAATATAATAGTAAATTAATATATGAAATTGATGAGTAACATTTGACATTAAGTTTATCTCACAATGAATAGTTCCAGCTTCCGATACTTTGTTTAAATCTGTGTTGGATTGAATGTAAGAACTGTAGCAAGTAAATATTGAGTATGGTGGATTGTATTTAAGATAAGCTAGCGTAACTTAAATAATACCTTAATTATATTTGTCTATAATTGCCTATATCCTATAGTCTCCTTTAATCCTTCGGTAATTGGTCGCACACTGATAGGTAGTTATTTTAGTGTTTTTTTTACAGGGAACTCCCATTAGGTCACAAAACAATTAATGACCATGTCATAAAAATTATTAATCGAACTCTACACAGATTGTAGGAATTAATTACTGTATATATTGCTAAAGGCACTGGGTGTGTTCTAAAATCAAATGAACTTTGAAACTGAAGCTGATTGATGTCTGTTCAAATTATTCTTAAATGTATCAATATAAATATGAGTAAATTAATTATAAATTATATCTGAAATAATACAAGTACTAATTTATAAAGGTGTGTACAACGTAAGCATGGTTTTTGGGCCCATTTTTCAGACTCAATAACTTCGGCCTCCAATGTGACTACTCTTAGCTTTTTTGCATACAAGTGGGAACACTATCGAACTATTCGTATTGAAAAATTCTAAGAGTAGTCACATTGGAGCACTTAGCTAAGCCCGGAGACCCGACGGGGTTTTTTGACATATTGGATTTTGGACGGATTATCATCATAAAATGACCATAGAAACCGAAAAAAAAGTATTTTCTAGGAAACGATATTCAACGATTCCCGAAAAGTGGTTTCCATGGCAACAATTTCACTTCTGACGAATTTCTAATTCAATAGATTTCTGAAAATCTAGTTTCCATGTCAACATATCAACTTTTCACAACTTTTTTAGCTTTTGTATCTCTAAAAATAAGGTTTCCATGACAACATTGTCACTTTTTAGAAGTTTTTCAACTGCTAGATCTCTGAAAATAGGGTTTCCATGACAACAATGTCGCATTTATCTCATTTTAATGACTACATAGCGAAATTCGGTTTCTATGACAACAATTTAAGGTACAGGTTCCAAACTCGGATCTCATTTTCCATAATTTCGGCTACAAATTGCACAGTAACTATAGATTTCGAAATTTTAATTTTGAAATCGATAAACAAAGTTACTGGGGCCGAAATAACCGCCTTACGTTGTACTCTCCTTTAAGAATGTGGCGTTATATTTAATAAAGCTTGTTTAAAAAAAGAGATCGCTTGGATTTTCAAAAATGATCATAAAAATTTCATAAAATTAATTAAAACCCGAAAAACCCGATTTTGGCCCTGTTTTCGGGTTTTAACTCGAAAGTTTTCGTTACATGCGCAGGTTTTTTTTGCATATTTCTTAGAATCTAGGCAAAATTTGCGATAAAATGATGTTATAATATGTCGGCATTGAAAACAATGAGCAAAACCATATATAATAGTAATAGCGTATACTAATCATTTTCATGATTTTTTTGACTGGAAGATGATGTTATTGAAGTTGGAACAAAACTGGTGGGGAGGCCACGAAAAGTTGGGCAGGGGCCATTTAGCTTTGCCGGAGGCCCTGCAACAGTACAATTCAATGCATGAGTTCAGATACCTATCCCTAACTACATCCAATAGCGTGGTATCCCACCCCTACCTACCTCGCATAGCTCGGAATCCTACCCCTACCTACCTCGCATAGCTCGGAATCCTACCCCTACCTACCTCGCATAGCTCGGAATCCTACCCCTACCTACCTTGCATAGCTCGGTATCCTACCCCTACCTACTCCTGCCTACCACTACCTACCTCGCATGGCTCGGTATCCTACCCCTACCTACCTCGCATGGCTCGGCATTATACCCCTATCTACCTCGCATAGCTCGGTATCCTACCGCTACCTACCTCGCATAGCTCGGTATACTACCCCTCCCTACCTCACATAGCTCGGTGTCCTTCCCCTACCTACCTCACATAGCTCGGTGTCCTTCCCCTATCTACCTCGCATAGCTCGTTATCCTTCCTCTATCTACCTCGCATAACTCGGTATCCTACCCCTACATACCTCGCATAGCTCGGTATTCTACTACTACCTACCTCTACCTACCACTACCTACCTCGCATGGCTCGGTATCCTATCCCAACCTACCTCGCATAGCTCGGTATCCTACTACTACCTACCACTACCTACCTCTACCTACCACTACCTACGTCACATGGCTCGGTATCCTACCCCTACCTATCTCGCATAGCTCGGTATCCTACCCCTACCTACCTCGCATAGCTCAGTATCCTACCCCTACCTACCTGGCATAGCTCGGTATCCTACCCCTACCTATCTCGCATAGCTCGGTATCCTACCCCTACCTACCTCGCATAGCTCGGTATCCTACCGTCCCTAACCCTATCTTCCTAACCTAAATCAACGGTTTTTTTACATTTTGGCGCCTGCCGGCGCTGCCGGGGGCAGGTAAGTGGGGCGTTCAATGCTATACTGTCCCGTATACGAGGCAGAAATTAAGACAATATATAGCAACAATCGAATGTTACAAAAATCAACGTGTAAAATACCTTGATAAAAAATGAGGAAAACTCGTACAAAACTGATTTTTAATCGGTTTTTGGGTTAGTATTTGGCGCATATTTCACGAACGCCTCGGAGATATGACAATCTGGTTAGTGATAAAAACTCGTAATTAAATTTTTAACAATGATTTACATCATTTTTTCCACGCATACAATCATAAAGCATCTAAAAATAAAGAAAATCCGAAAAAACCGATTTTTACCCGGTTTTCGGGTTTTATCTCAAAAGTTTTTGTTACATTCGCGAGTTTTTTTTGCAGATTTGAAATCTACGCAAAATTTGCGATAAAATGATATATAAAATGTCGATATTGAAAACAATGACCAAAACCATATGTAATCGTAGTAGCGTATACTAACCATTAATATTTTTAAACTTCAAGCATCCTCTTGATCTTCTAATCTTCTACTACTCCATCCATCATATTTAATTTATGTTTCGTGCATTAAAAGAATAAATAGAAGTTTTAAAATCCTGGAAATCCTGTGGATAACTGTCTTAAGTCTTTTATAAACTAATATTTCAAATACCGATTCCATAGCCATTATCATCATAATATTATATCATCATAACAAATCCAAGGTAAAATTACGATTTTTGCACATTTTGAAATTGAGAATTAAGAAGTGGGGTTTTGATTGGAACTTGGGATTTAACGTTTTTATGAATATGTATAATATATATAAATTGGTAATATATAAATCGCATAAGCGTAAATCGTGATTTAAAAATTATTTAAGCATCTTGCCATTCCGGTACCTGTATGACTTTTTCAAAGACCTTGAAGGTCAAGTAGTTATATATAATTACGATATTTAACCGATAGTGTCGTATAAAATTTCAATAAATTTTAAATTATTTAGATGGATCAACGAGGAATCGGACAACTTGGGTGTCTCAGGGAGCTTGGTGGACTGGCGGATCTTGCCCAGTTAAGGCAGTTGGACCAGCTACGAGGATTAGGCCAGTTGGGACAATTGGGGGGATGCAGTTAAGGGCGTTACAGGGGAGGCAGCAGATAAGCATGCGACTGGGAGTGGCGGAGAGGATGCCGCAGATGGATGTGGGACAAGGGGCGATGCCGCAGGCTTGTGTGGGATAGGGGAGATCGCAAAGACGAGGTAAATAAATTCCTAATAAATAAACTGTATTTATTTTTGCATTCCCTTCTGGTATTCAATTTGAATTGGTATTCCGTGTATAATACTGTTCTGAAATCTGGGTTTTAGGTGCTCCGCCTTGTCCAGACGAGCTTATTAACTGTGCCGGCCCAGCCTCACCGGTAGAAGCTGAACCGGAACAGTTGTAAGATTTATTTGTTTTGTCATGAGTCTAACCTGGACTTTAATAGTTTAGCTTTCTATTTAATGGTTTTTTTTCTATATGCCAGTCATTCAAAAACAAACGTGCATTGCTTGGTCCCAAAATAACCTGAAAATCGTGAAAGGATCGGTTCTGGTGCGGCAAGTCGTCCGAACCAAATACCAGAAAGATATGAGGGAAACAGGCCAAGTCCCCGTTACCGATGCAGTGTTCGGAAAATTTCTGAGAGCGTTTTCCAATACATTTGGGGATGACATCAGAAACGAAAATGGGGAACGCTTGTACTTGAACCTCCAATGGCTCCCCGAAAATTAAATTCTTCCTATTTTCGTTCCTACATCTTAGTTTTAGTTTTAGTAGTTTTTAAATAATTCTCTAAGAAACTTAGAATTTTTCGCGTTTGAATTTTATTTAAATCAGTCAGTCACTTATTTTTAGTTCTACATTTATATATTAGATTTAAAACAAGTTAAACGCTAGGGAATAAATATCGACTTGATACACGGTCAAGCGTTAACTTATACTTTATCGGTGGTATACCGTATACTGAGTATTTAGCAGCAATGGAAGTGGTTCAAGTAGGAGTCGGTTTCCAAAGTCTATATTTTACTATTTTATCAACTTTTCAAGACTATTCGAGTCGTACAAATACGAATGGTCTCATTTTTTATTTGGGTTAATTCTTTTAATTTTTTTAAAATCAAATCTTATAATTGCTTTGTTGAAGTACACACAACTCTGGCATTCATAATCTCGAATTTTTTCAAAAATCGAACCTATTTTGGCTGTTATTAGCATTTGAAAAAGTCAATTTGCATAATTTTTAAACGTGGTACCTGTTACCGGTCCATTTCAGTACCTAATTTTTCGATTTTTTTTATTCAATAGTAGATTTGAAGATAAACCTTAAAGCAATTGCCTTATTCACCCTAAAAAACTTCTCTTGCTAGATTATTTTGAAATTGATTGTTTTTTTTAAACTTGTCACTAAAAAGGCCGTACTTCAGATTCTGAAGCCTGGCCGTACCAATCCTCGCTATGGGCCTGCTGAAAGTTATGAATTCTAATTATATAAGTTTTGCAAATGTGGTTGAACTCTTTTTGAGGCTAACAAGAGGAGAGGAGGAGTTTGGACCTGGAACTGCCTCCAGTCCTCTCTTTCCGATCTTTTATGGCCCTGTTTAATGTCTAATGCATACTAGTCATCAGCCTCTAGTTCGTTACTTTCTCTCTAGTGTGGAATTTTGAACTTTCGCTTATCTTTATTTGAGGAAAGCTAGTCTCTCGCAAGACAATTTATACAATATTTATATGAAATTTCAAAATTTTTTGAGTTAAACTGTAAACTTATCGGTTAAGACCGTTGAAGTCAGTTACGCTAATAAAGTAATCATCGTAATTAAAATTAACAGTAAAAATGTCGTTGTCACTTCAAAGATTTTGAATTGAATTGAATTGAATTGCACCTTTATTGTCTTTTCATTATAAATACATTATTTCTAACGTTCTTGGTTTACAAATGGTGACATATCACTCTAAAACTAGTTAACATTGTTTCAGAGGTGTCACTTATAAATTAAAGTTAACTTAGGTTAAATTAAACTAAATCTAATAAAAATAGAAGTCATTGTTCCTATTCTTTTTTTAGTTCTTCTTTTACTATATCTCCAAATTGTTTAATACCCAGTTCTTTTATTGGGATTGTTCTCGGAAATTTATTCCACAGTTTTATACCTCGAAACAGAAGCCCGTCCTCAAAAGATTTTGTTATATGAGGAATCTGCGAGAACATTGGCATTGGTCTATCAGAATTTAACAAATATTTATCTAGCTTTTTGCTACAGTAATTTTTGTACATATACTTTGCTAAGAAAAAATCCCTCCTTTCTTGAATCGTAAAAAAATTACATTCTTCTCGTATTTTGTTAATATTTACGTTGTATCTAGTCACACCTCTTCTTTGTATGTAGTTGTTATGCTTTTTCATGCGTTTTGCTATAACAGGCACATAAAAGTTAATGAGGAATCGGTCCACTTTTGCCTGTATTTCTTGTAGTAAATGATCACTTTGTACTCCCCATATGTCCAATCAATAATCAGCAATGGAATGGACATATGAGATTAACATCATTTTCATAATTTTAGTACTAACAAGGAAACCTTGTCAGATGTTCAACCCCGTATTTTTTCAAACTTGTTTAATTTGAAAGAGGATCTAAAATAATGAAACTTTAACATAGGAACCATCGGTGACTAAAATCGTTTTGACGTAGTAAAGTCAGTGGGAAGGTCAAGCACTGCGAGTTTTACGTGAAAAACTGGCATGAGCGAGAAGGGGAGAAAGAGGAGAAAGTCGACTTTTCCCCTTTTCACCTCTTTTCCCTGAAAAGTCGCGACCGAGATAGGGAGTTAACATTGGAGGAACCCCTAAATTAGTATTGCACTGAACCACCCTTTTCCCAAAATCTAAACGGGGACTTTACATAGAAACCCTGAAATCGCGACCGCTTCTGGATCTTCCCACCTACTTTACTACGTCAAAACAATTTTAGTCACCGATAGTTCCTATGTTAAAGTTTCATTATTTTAGATCCTCTTTCAAATGAAACAAGTTTGAAAAAATACGGGGTTGAACATCTGACAATGTTCCCTTGTTAGATACCGTAAAATTGTGAAATAGCCCCCCATGTCAATTCCCGAGTAGATATAGATATCCACTCCCGAAATAACGCAACTCATTTACTCATTCAGACAATTTTTTAGGATACATAATCGGGAATTATTTCTCGTCTTTTTTCAGCTATGCCATTTAATTGAGAGATTTAACAATAATTGATTATGACTTTATTTCACCGCTTCTTTAAAGCGTCAAAATGTTCGAAAATCTAGAACCTCTTCTTATATTGCTATTCCATCAAAAATATCTACAAAGAACGCAGCAATGTATATGAAAAAACCAATAATTTGATCTTTGACCTTACTTTAAAAACTTCCAAATCTATTTTCAGAACAATTTGACTTTATGATTATGTGTGGATTTTCATTTTTCATACTCTTCTCAGCGAATACCGTTAGTTGTGACTTAAAGAGCCGGAGAATTTATTTTTGTTAGCAATACATAGGGGAGTTATTTGGAGGTGTGGATAATTTGCGTAGGGGTGAGTGTTATTGCAGAGCTGATATAAGCGTAGGGTTAGTTTGGTTGATGATATTGATACATGAATATTATGTGATTTCAGGATTGTGGAAAAAGAGAACTTAATTCTTCGCTTCTTGTTTTATTAAATCGGGTCGGGTTTTATGAAGGGGAGATCGAAGATGGAGAACAGGAGCCCAGCGTCCCTTATAAGCCTTTGTGTCCAGTCGTGTGTACGTTTCTGGCTCCAAGTCTCGCTTCCCTCAACTCCAACATTTGTAACCAAACCAAATGCAGCGTTCAAAGCTCAGGCCCTCCCTCCCAAACTCTGTGAAAGAGTACTCCGAGGATTTATCAGACATTTTGAGCTAGACAAAGACCCATCCACATTCAACGATGCTATCATACGCATATTCCAGGTAACCCAAATACCATCACACACACACCCCTCAAATTCACAACTAAAATACGACAAATAATTGCATTTTTAGACGGGTATCGTGGAATCCCTGCAAAAGCTCAATCTTAAAAACGCGATTCATCTGACGGACAGTACCTTGAAGATTCTTATGAGACGGTGTCGGAATGTAAAGGAGATTGAGCTCCGAGGTTGCAGGAATTTAAATGGAACTTTCTTTTCTGAAATTAAACATTGTTCCAAATTAGAGATGTTGATCATCGGGGATTTGAACAATTTGAGTCATGTTCCGAAGAGATTGGAATGTCCCAATCTAAAAGGCCTCGTGATGTGGGACTGGCCCAAAGCAAAAGGAGTCCAATACAAACTCAGGTCTCTGACAAAAGGGGGTGGACATTTGATGGACACCTTCCTGGAACCCGTCATAAAAAACCTGGTTTATCTTGACCTGAGTGGATGTGGCAAAATTAAGCATTTAACAACGTTGCATAAAGCCTCTCAACTTCACTCCCTCATTTTGAACGACGTTAAAATCACACCGGGTCTCCAAAGACAAATTTTGGCCCTAAAGAGCTTAAGGTTAAACATAGTTCCAACTAGTCTTATTATTGCCCAAATAAGTCCCCGCACCAATACATATTTCAAACTAATCATTTGACAAATGATTAAACCTGTAGAATACTGGATATTTCCGTCAGCAATTGGGAGAAATATGTTGGAGATAAGAACGATGCGACTGTCTCAGAAATTGGGGAGTCCTTGAAGAATTTGGACGACTTATACATCTACGGAAGGGACAGTTCAATTGGGAACAAAGTCGATTCAGGATCAGGATTCTTGTGCAACGAGAATGAACATCAAATGATTTCTGCCATCAAAGTAAATCAATACAACCTCAATTTTGATAAAATAGGACATAGGCTAATTACTTTGATTTTAAATGTATTTAAATGATAAAATTATAATTTTAATTGATGGCTATTTTAACAGAGGAACATTTCCAGATCCCGAATGCTGCTTCCAATTTTGCACAAGTTTCTAAAGGTTGATGAAGTGAGAGGAGAGGAAGGATTGAGGAGACTTGTGCTATTCTCTCAACTCCTCCACAATCCCCTTTTGGACCCCCTCCTTCAAAAAACTGTACTTGAGGGTATCCTTCAAGTCCTTGTAATTTCCAACACACCTTTGGACAGGGCCTTAAAAACAGACATCATAACACGAGTTTCTCGAGTTCTTCAGGAGCGGTACTTAACTACTCAAGTCATTGAAACTGCACACGATATTCTAATCAAAATTGGAAATCCAAATGAAATTGTAAATCTCAGACTAAAGTTCTTATCATTTCTTGACCCTTTCCAGTTTTTACCAAATTTCATTTATTTTAAGGGATTTGACTTTAAACGAATTTCGGATATCTTGATGAATATTCCGTTCGGACCATTGGACCTACATCCATTCGCTTGTTTGTGCAGTCTTCGTCGTATACTTACATTATCTAAGAACCCTGCGGATTTGGACTATCTTCTCAGCCTCAACATCATGAAGGTTTCCCTTGTTCCCATTTTATTTTAAGAATACTACATTTTGACATGGACAATCGGATTGAGTTTAATGAAATCATATAATTGCAGAGGTGGATGAGATCTTTGAAAGAGCTGCATTTTAGTCAGGGAAAGGGCTGTTCAATTGAGACTATTAATACGATATGGGACTCGATACTTAATATGGTTAAGGGAAGTGTGGAAAGCCGGAAGGAGTTTGTACAAGTTAGTGGGCCAAAGTGGATGTCCTGGTTTCATCAATGGTATCCTCAACAAAACAAACTCCATAATACATTTCGAGGTTAAAGTCATTTCAAAATTTTAAATTAAATAAGATTGCAATTTTGGAAATGTGACCAAGTGAAGGGATTCGACCGATTGAGATAATGATAATAAATGTGTTTGCTAGAAATAAGTCTGGAGTTGGAGAAGAGTGCAGAGGTATTTGAGTCCTCCCCATCCAAGAGGTTCAGGAAGCAGAAAAAGATTCACTTGCGAAATCTACAGCGTTTTGATTCTCCTGTTCAATCGGTTTTTGAGAATCGTAAATAGATCAACCCGACAAAGCAATAATAATATGATTCTCTGAATCTAGATGTTGTCATCAGGTTTTAACAATTTTTATGGATTTTTAATTATACTCTATCAAACTACTTAAAAATGTTCATGTTCTATACTATGAGGATCTGTTAGCATTAGCCGCAACCTTTCCATTCCCAATTTAAATCTTCTTTGTACATTGTGTGGAATATATATTGGGGTTGGCAGTTTGAAACTGAAATAAGACTCATAGCTTATATAGCCGTTTTCGAGATAGCAACCTAAGAAAACTAAGGAAGTTCATAGATACTTCCTATTCTGCATCTTAAAAGTGATATGATAATGTGACTTAATATAATATACTATGTTGTTGCTCTTTGAGACATAGACAGGTGTATTATACCAATTGTGACAAAATAAAACGGTGCGTACCATGTTATAACAAATGATGTCCACAATCCCATGAAAGCCTGAGCATAGGAAATTTCCAGAAACTTGCTAATTTTGTATAAGGAATCTATTATCCTCTCTCGTATTCAACACCTTCATTTGCATATTCATCAGAATTCGGAATAGTATACTTATAGTCGTTTATCTAGTTCGAGTTCCTGTCCTGCCTTTAAACTTAAACTTTTAACTTTTAAACATGAGTTGACGAAGCCTAAAATAATGCGTTTGAGTATGTTGAGAGATTTGACGGGATTAATTCGAAAGTGTGTGACAATCCAGTCCTGACTCCAGCCTCTCTCAATCAACAACGTTATTGCAATAGGCTCTTAGACCTTGACCACAGTAAGATATCGTTTGATTCCGTACAGATAACTCAACTTATTTGACGTTTTGTCTACTACTTGATCATAATGGTTTAAAAAATATAAATGTTGATCTAATTTTACACCTAGATATTTGAACTCAAATACCCTCTTAATAACGTTATCACCCACTTTCACTATCGGTATTTCACAGTTATTTAGCGACTTATCATACACTTTGTTAAAAAACATAAACTCTGTTTTCATGTAATTCATTTTGACACAATTTTTTTTACACCTGTTAAATGACGGGGCAAGGGTAATTAGGGGTAATTAGTGATGAATTAGTTAAATATTATTTGGACTTAGAGTTGTGTATGCCATCTGTAGTTGGGCATGCATTCTTGTGGAAAACGTTGTGAATTGACTATGTATTTAGTATGTAGTTGTGTATATTGTATATCGGTGTTGGCGGCTTGTAGTTTTGTGTAAAACGTTTTCCTTTTCTTGTTCTTTCTTTCTTTCTGAGCCGACCAACGCCATTCCAACTAGAGCCGCTGAGCTGAACGGGTCTCACTTAATATCACTCTCCAGAGATAGGATATTATTTTATAATTATATATTTTTAGGAAGTTTATTGCAATTATTTACCAAAGTATTAATTGAATAAATTCCATGTTTTATTTAGAAGAAAACCTATTGTCCACGTAAACATTAATCATCCTTTTCCTCAGTTAGGGTTAGAGTTGAAAGTTTAGGGAAATAGGGCACTTCACTGCAAAAGAACTCTCGTGCAATATAGTCCCTGGTAGGGCATTCCCTTGCACACACAACATTTGGTGACTCTGAAGAGACAGTGAAGTGTACTGTAGTTCATCATTCATCAGGAAGTCAGCTGAAATTCTGAAGGGGTCACGGATCAAGTCCAAAGGTCAAAGAAGTTCCACGAAGGAGGTAATAAGTAGGCACTGCCGGAAGAACACAGAGTTCAAGAAGGAGTGTTACAAGTTTGTACTTGCCTGAGGGAGCGGCCATTTTGGATCGAAGATCAAGAATCTCGAGAAGTCTGTTTGGTTGGATTTGGGAGAGACGACCTTGGTGCATTTGCTGTCGGAGGTGGTGATGTAATCCGGACGGTTGCCAGCTACGCTCCATATAGCCCGTGCTGTGCTCAACAGTACTTACGTAACAGTGTGGAAAGTCACGCACTATAAAGTCTACAGACTTATTAACAGGCAAGATCCATCCATTTTTATTACGTGGACTTTTTGGAATTGCCTAATGGAAATTGAGATTATTCGAGATAATCGTCAAAATTATTTTTAATTTAAACTAATCCATCCCTCGACGTTATTGTTTTCGTTTTTTGAGATGTATCGAGGAGCGGGTAGAGGAAGTCCAAACCCCAAAGACTGGTACAATTTAAGAAGCCGAGGAATGGAAGCCGGAACGAGTTCAGCAACCGACGACAAAGGACAAAGGTCACAAGAATTGGAAGAAGTCAAGACTGGACCTGATGATCTTGAGGGTACTGCCCGACGTTCTGGCCCGCCTTCCGTTTCGTCGAGGAACAGTCGTCGTTCAAGCGGTCAACATTCCTCCAATAGTTCTCAAAGAAAAAATGAAGCTCTCAAAGTCGAAGTGGAAAAAGTCAAGGAGTTAGAAAACTTGTCATCAATGCAGACCCAATTGAATACGGAAATCGAGACTGCTGATGCGAGCATTTTAAATTGTGAAGAAATGATCAAGAACTTAGAAGATAAACTAATTAACACTGAAGATGGGCGGCCACAGCTGAAGGAGACACTCGAAGGGAGTAGAATGACGCTGATGAAATTGACACATGACAAGCGGTTACTGTCAATCAAGATGAAGGGGCTCATCGAAACAAATAAAAACAAAAGGGAGTTAATTATCAAAACTGCCGAATGGAAAAGTGCAACCATCGCAGAACAGGCTTTTGAAGACGAAGAGAATTCTGAAGAAGAGGACGACGAAATGGTAAAGTCGCAGATTGACGTATTCCCATCCGATAACGATTACGCTACCAAATATGTGGAATCGATTTCCGAAAGTTTACGTGGACAAGGTCAGTCGACATTTGCAGAGCAATTGCAAGCTTTGTCTGTGAAAGCCTTAGAAATAGCCAAATTGGATAAAGAGGTTGTAGAAAGGACTCGCCTTCAAGAAGAAATAAGACAAACAGCGGAACGGGATGCGATAGTTCAAAAAATTGAAGAACAGGTTCTTGTTTTCAAAGCTGCTGAAGAACGAAAGAGGAAGTCAGAAGAAGAAGCTGTGAAAGCCAAAGAAGCCCGACAGCAACTGGAGGAGGAGTTGAAGAATATCCACGTAGACAAATTGAAGTCGAGTGATTCATCCTCTTCAGTTACAAAAGTTTCTAACCCGACGGCTCCTGCAGCAAACCTTTCTGACATAGGACAATTAGCAATGGCTATCACTCAAGCTATTCAGAGCATCGGAGAACAGAACAAACAGTCTTCCTCAACTGAGAATAACAAATTCTTCGCACGTTATTCGGACAAAGGATTGCCGGATTTTAACGGGAAGGCTGTAGATTGGCCGTACTTCCAAGCCTGTTTCGAAATGTCGACTACTGAAGGTGGACTGTCACATGCTACAAATATTGGACGTCTTGGAAAAAGCCTCAAGGGAGAAGCTAGAGAACACGTAAAAGACATGCTACTCTCACCTAATAATGTTCCGGAAATAATGTCGGCGTTGAAGAAGAGGTTTGGTCAACCTAAGGATATCATCCGTACGATGATTGCCAAGGCCATGGAAGTCCCTAACGTAGATATAAATAGATCGGAAACTTTAATCAAATTCGGGGCGGCGGTGAGGAATTTTACTGCTACAATTCGGACCCTCAACTGCCCAGAATACTTGACGAATCCTGATCTGCTAGAGGAACTGGAAAAGAAGTTACCGGATCCCTTAGTGATGGAGTGGCTAAAATGGATACGCCAAGACGCTTCAAAAAGCCGAAGGTTAGAAGATTTTACAGACTGGATAAAGGACCAAGCTGATTTAGCCTGTGAAATAAGGCCGCTCCCTATCACCGATACTCAAGATGTATCTGAGAAAGCGAAGAAGGGATTCTCTGGACAATCAAAGGAAAATAAAGTTCACTTTGAAGAAAAGAGGAAATCGGAACAGAGCTTCCCAACTGCCGCAGCCTTATTCACAGCAGAGAAAGTCCAGTGTATTTTTTGCTCTTTACACACTAATAATACAATTTCAAATTGTACGAAGGCAAGAAGTATGACACTGGAAGCAAAGAAGACGTTAGTGAAGGAGAAGAAATGCTGTGTTCGCTGCCTCCAGCCTGGTCATTGGGCTCGGAATTGTAAAGCCTTCATTTGCTGTATCTTATGCAACCAGATACATCTTGCAGTAATGTGTCCAGAATTGAAAGTCAACGTAAACTCTACTACAGCTCCAACGACCACTCCCCCTGAAAATGTCCAGACATCCTGTTCACATTTGGCTTGCTCGTCTAAGGTGATTCTGAAGACAATTATGGTCCAAATTTCCGGAAGAAATGGAACTGAGCGGGTTAGAGCGCTCATTGATGACGGATCACAACGCTCTTACATAGTCAAGAATCTGGCAGAGAAGTTGGGATTGCAGTCGGTGGGGACGGTGGATATGATTCATCAGCTTTTCAGTGGAGTGAAAACAGCCTTTAAACAACATACAAGGTATGATATTCAATTAAAAAGTCTACGTGGAAATAATTATCATACTCTCTCAGTCCTCGACCAAGAGAAAATTTGTGGAGACATTCCTCGTGCTGCACCCGGGAGCTGGTTGAAAGGACTCAAGAGGAAAAACATCTGGATCAGCGACCTAGGAAAGGAAGTTGAAGAAATCAGTATCTTGATTGGAGCTGATGGGATCGTGGGATTGACAACTGGGAAAGAAGTCCATCTGAATAACGGTTTGATGGCAATTGGAACCACTCTGGGATGGACCTTGATTGGGATGCCGGATCAAAGTGAGCAAAGTATGGCTATGACCGTTACCAATCTGCTTGCTGCAGAAGCTTCCATTCAGCAGCTTTGGGATTTGGATACTCTGGGGATTAGAGATCCCTCAGAACAGAAGTCAAGGATTGAGAAGGACGAAGAAGTCAGACAACACTTTCTCAAAACTGTGACAAGAAAAGAAGATGGAAGATATTCTGTAAGTCTCCCTTGGATTGATGGCAGACCAAAGATTCCCAGTCATCGAAATCAAGCAGAAACACGACTACAGAATTCTACGAAAAGGTTAATTTCTCAAAACATGGTTGACAAATATGGAAAATTATTTGAGGATTGGGAAGACGAAGGAATCGTCGGTAAAGTCAACGTAGATAATGAAGATGGTCGTTATATCCCCCACCATGCTGTAATCGAACCCGGAAGTTTAACCACGCCAATTCGATCCGTATTCGATGCATCTTTCAAGACAAATCGGACTCCTTCCCTCAACGACTGTATGGAGAAGGGTCCGAACTTAATGGAATTAATTCCGGAGATTATGTTGCGATTACGGGAGAAGAGGATTGGTGTCATCGCCGATATCCGTAAGGCCTTTCAAATGGTAGAAGTAAATGAGGATGATCGGGATTTTCTTCGGTTTTTGTGGTGGAATGATATCAATATGACGGAATTTAGAGTTTACAGGCATAATAGGGTTGTGTTTGGTGTTAATTGTTCCCCTTATTTATTAGCCGCTGTCTTAGAACACCATCTCACTAATGTCTGCGTGGAGGAGTTGGAAACATCCAAGCAGCTGGTGAAATCTCTCTACGTGGATAATTGTGTCATTTCTCAAGACACTGTAGAGGACTGCAAGTACTTCCAAGAATGGTACACGTCGAAACTATCGGAAGCCAAGATGGAATTACGATAGTGGGAGTTTGGAGGATCCGTGGAGGAATCCGGAATCGGCTCGTCAGAGTGCGGGTTGGATTTCGGCAGATCAGGGATTAATACATCCATCTTAGGTAGTCCGAGACCGAAGAAATTACACATTCGGTTCAGAGACTTTAAATATGAAGATATTCAGTTCAACATTCCGCGGCGGGGATGTTGTAAGCTGAAGTTATCCGTGTCAAGCTGGTGGGAGGATCCATTCTGGAAAGATATATCGGAGAATGAATGGATGCCAGAGGATTCAAATGGAGAGGAAATCTGCGTGGAAATGAGGAAGTCCGCTAGGACCTTTTTCATGATAAGAGGCGAAGAAGAGATCCCTTGTCAGTTTCGAAGGTCAATTGGACTCAACCCAGCAGTTCCTCAAAATGTCAACGTGGAAGGAATCCGAAGGAATTTCTACCGGAAGTCGATGGACAAAGGATGGAAGAGAACCCGGAAGAAAGTGAAGCGGATTCCATCATCGGTAGGAAGATGTTCCAAGCAGATTCCTTAAGTGAAAGTGGTACTTCAAAAATTATTATTTGGTGTTATTATTTTTGTGTAAATATTATTTGTGTTATTTGTCATTTGAAGTTTGAATTTGTGGTGTTACATGAAAATTGACGTTTTGATTCATGAAGTGTATTTGTTTTGTTTGCATATTGTTGTGTCTACGTGAATTACTTTTATTGATGATGGGATGGTTATCTACGTAGATTGTATTTTGTGAATGAATAATTTATGTATGATTTAATGATTTGTTTTGTTAGTAATTAAGGTAGAATTAAGCGTTTTCATTTAATTATCCATTGTTATCCCCATTACTTATTGAGTTATTTGTTGTAACATTGTGCCAATGTTAGGTGGGAGTATGTTAAATGACGGGGCAAGGGTAATTAGGGGTAATTAGTGATGAATTAGTTAAATATTATTTGGACTTAGAGTTGTGTATGCCATCTGTAGTTGGGCATGCATTCTTGTGGAAAACGTTGTGAATTGACTATGTATTTAGTATGTAGTTGTGTATATTGTATATCGGTGTTGGCGGCTTGTAGTTTTGTGTAAAACGTTTTCCTTTTCTTGTTCTTTCTTTCTTTCTGAGCCGACCAACGCCATTCCAACTAGAGCCGCTGAGCTGAACGGGTCTCACTTAATATCACTCTCCAGAGATAGGATATTATTTTATAATTATATATTTTTAGGAAGTTTATTGCAATTATTTACCAAAGTATTAATTGAATAAATTCCATGTTTTATTTAGAAGAAAACCTATTGTCCACGTAAACATTAATCATCCTTTTCCTCAGTTAGGGTTAGAGTTGAAAGCTTAGGGAAATAGGGCACTTCACTGCAAAAGAACTCTCGTGCAATATAGTCCCTGGTAGGGCATTCCCTTGCACACACAACAACACCATATCTCAATTTTGGAAAGACTAGAATTTAATGATTTAACAATTTCATTAGCATCAGTTCCATTGGTAAATATGACTAGGTCATCTGCGTACATAATGTACCTAATATCAATGACATCACATATGTCATTGATAAACATACTGAATAATAGTGGCCCTAATGCAGACCCCTGAGGAATACCAGTTGGATTTTTATAGTATTTTGTGTCCCCTTTAATTTTGATTACCCTTTCGTCAAGATAACTTTGTAATATTTTTACATATTCTGGTTCTAATTTGTAGAATTCCATCGCTTTTTTAATCAATATTCTCCTATTTACGCTGTCAAATGCCTTACAAATATCGATGAAAACCGCACCCACTTTACCTTTAGGTTTATCTATCGATTCAAATATATAATTTGTAAATTCACTTAAGGCTGTGTGACAAGACATTCCAATTCTGTAGGCATGCTGATTTGGGTTTAACATAGAATCGACCCTGTTCTGTAACCTCAGAAATATTATTCTCTCAAATAATTTACAATAAATATTTAGTCCACTGATTGGTCTAAAGTTTTTTGCAGATAATCTAGAACCTTTGCCCTTAAACAATGCAGTTATTATAGCTGATCTACACGTCTTAGGAATATAGTAACGTGTGCACATAATTGTGAAAATTAATGCAAGTTGTGGCGCAATTGTAACTTTTAATGATTTGATGGCTCGGAGAGGAACAAACAATTCTCCTGGACAACTCTTTTTTGCTAATTTGCTAATTGCCATTTTTACTTCCTCTTCCGTTATTACTATTCCTCCATCTGATTTTATTTTATTATTCTCTTCATACACATAATTTAGCTCATACTGGTTTATGTTAAGAACTGGAATATCTTCCTCCTTTTCATAACTCTCTTCGACTATAAATTCATTGGCTAACATTTCATATATTTCTGATTTTTCTTCTGTAAAACCTTTACTTCCTTCTACACTTAATTTCCAGATTGGAATAGGTTTTTTTGCTTTATAATTAGTTAACTCATTCGCAGTTTCCCACATTGATTTCGAATCCACTGATTTCTTGAATTCGTTTTCAAAATATTGCTTTTTAGCTTTACTTATCAGTAGTATGTAGGGGTAGCACCACGACTCATTTCCAAGATGGCGGACCTCCCATTTAAGTCTACTAGCACTTTTTTGCTACCGCCACCACCGCAACCACCACCAACTTTATCATCATCACCAAAATTCGGGACTCACTTTCGCTTTCAGTCTTGTAGAAGACTAGAGGGCATTTCTTATTCCCACGTGACCCAGTGACTCCGCCCCCTATCCATTCATACAAGTCTACAACATCTTTTCAGCCCTTAGGCAATCATCATTAACTAACCATGGTAATTAAAAGTTAATTACCGTAATAATAAAAATAAAGTCCCATAGGGGATACCGCAATAATTAAAATAGAGCCCCATGAGGGATTCGTATGCAGTCTAAGTGTATGACAGCCATACATAATGATATGTAGAAGACTATGGGCAGTTTTTAAAGTTAATTTAAATTTCTCAAATTGCCCACCAAAATTTAATTTCTCAAATTTCCCACGAAATGCCCCACCAAATTTCAAATTCCACAAAGTGCGCCAAAATTCAAAATCTCAATTCCAAATTCATCCCTTATATCGAAGGTCGATTACATTTCTTTCTCAGTAGAAATCCGAATGCAAAGCTGTAAACATGGACAACTTTTATGTACATTTACAAAGTGATTCTTCATCAAACTATTTCACCAATAACACGATTTCAAACTTTAGAAATCAATTAGCGTCCCCACTAAAAATTGACGAACATTTATTTGAAGTCGCAATTGTGGAATGTTCATATACACACACAAAACCATTCATTGCAAGAGGGACCAAAATTGCAGAGATTTCAACTATAAAAAAGCAGTTCATTGGCAACAACACTAATTTTACACATAAGAGGTCTGAATATAAACTTAACGCAAGTGAAGATTTCCCCGGAGTGTTTACAAGAGTTGAAAATCAGGCCCAATCAGCCGTGATTCTTGCGCAGAGCTATAACAACGGAAATACCATTCATCCTATTCATGAAGACTTGCGCACATTAATTGACAATGAACCACATCACGAAGACTTTGAATACAACATTGTCATCAACACAATTTATGCAAATAAAAATATATACAGCTTAGAAGAGTTGTGTGAATATATTACTACGAAATACAAAATAAAACTAGAGAAATCTTTTGATGACTTTTACACCTGCACGTATTCATTTCCAATTCAACGCGTAAACTTTGTGGACCCAATTGCCAGCATTCTAGGATTTGCAATCATCAAGGAAATGGAATCTGTCCCAACCTCAGACAAAGCAAAGTTTTTACCATTTTGGAATTATGGAAAGACGAGAATGTTTATTTATTGTGACATCATTTCACCACAATATATTGGAAACGACTTTGCTCCATTACTTCGAGCTACTCAATATTCTGGAACCCACAACGAAATTCAAACTGTTAACTTCTCTCAATTACAATACGTGTCATTGAACAAGTCCTACATTGATTCCATCCACATGTATCTTAGGAGTGAAACAGGGGATCATCTGCCATTCACTCTCGGGACGTTCTCGGCAACACTTCACTTTCGACGCAAGAAGTACTAAATAATCATGGAATCCAAATACATCACTCAATATCTTCAACAACAACAAGGAGGATCCTATCAATATATTCAGCAGTATGGAGGGTCTCTGAACGATTCAGGATTAAGTTTCTACCGACCAAATATCAAGCGTCAACACGGTTTTGGGATTGGTGGTATTTTTGGATCAATTGCCAGAACACTAATCCCTTGGGCTAAAAATGTCTTGTTCCCCGCTGCGAAGCAATATGTTTTACCCCATGCTACAAAGGCCCTCAAAAACTTTGCTGGTGAAGTTATAAGTGGACAAAACGTCAAGCAAAGCCTTAGAAACAACACAGCTTCAGCCCTCAGAGGAATTGGAGAACAGATTGTGAATCAGTCTGGAAAAGGTTTTCGAAGGAGAAGCAAGGCCAAGAAAGCTGTCAAGAATAAACGCAAGTCTCACAAGAAATCGATTCATCAAATCAAAAAGTCCAAGAGCAAGCCAAAGAAGACCAAGAAAAAATCAAATTCCAAGTGTCGCTACACAGGTTTATCTATTTACGATTAACAAAAATGGCTCGACGTGGACAGCAGCCCATGAACCAGCGAGTTCTATTTGTTCGAGCTGAAACTGATTTATTTAGTGAGGCCCCATACGACGTGACAATCCAAAATTCTGGAATTACAGAATATCATCCACTCAATATTGTTTCAGACAAGAACGCCCCTATTCAATTCTTTATTCAAGGCAACGATGCCCAATACATTGACTTATCAGAATCTAAACTCTATGTACGATGTAAGATCACCAACGCCTCCGGGAGGGACATTGCAGTACAGCCAGACTCCAAAATCCTAGACTATGCCCCAGTTAACAATTTCCTCCATTCAATGTTTAGCAACGTTTCTATTCATTTGAACGAAGTGGAGGTGACTACAAAAGGGAGTCATTACGCCCACAGGGCATACATTGAGACCCTTCTGTCTAAAGGCAAGGAATACAAGAAATCACAAGGTGAAGCATCAATGCTATATCGCACCAAGACCGAATTGACAACGCTGGACGATGGATATATCAAACGGAAGAATATAGTGAATGGCAGCGCTGTATTTGAAATGATGGGAAGACCCCATTCAGAGCTGTTCACTCAAAATAGATTCCTTATACCAGGGATTGACTTACGAATCTTATTTAATCGAAACTCTGATTCCTTCTGCCTAATGATGAGTGGAACGGCTCCAGTAAATGTCCAACTACAAATTCTTGAAGCCAAGTTACTTGTTCAAAAACACACCCTGATGCCATCTATCCAAATAAATCACATGAAAATATGGGAGAGTGAACAGCCAATCAGTTACCCTTTGAGGAAAGTAGATGTCAAATCTTATTCCCCAGTTGGGACAACTCAGCAGACCAACGAGACGCTGATTTCTGGATTCCTTCCCGATCGTATGGTTCTTAGTATGGTCAGAGGGACTACTCTCCATGGTAGCTATGACAGTAACCCACTGTGCCTCCAAGACTTTGGACTTAATCAGATTTCGGTCACTGTGAACAGTGATCAAGTACAGCGTAACTCTATGGATATTGACTTTGCTGACGCGAGGGCTATACAACCCTATCTTTCAGTCTTTGAAGGATTAGGAATTGCTAACCAGGATCCAGGGATAGACTTGTCATTTGATGAATACAAGAGCGGCAAGACATTGTTTGTCTATGACTTGAGGCATCTAAGAGAAGCATTCTGCCCACCTAGACACGGAAACGTGTCCATTACGCTGAGATTCAAAACAGCTCTGGCTGACTCTATATCTGTACTTGCATACTTGGAGTATCAATCAGTTTTGTATATAAACTCAGACAAGCACGTGTACTATCGAGACTACAACAAGGGAGCTTAACATGGAGACAAACACCATATATCAATTCCTCAGGGCTCTGACTAGAGACTATATGCTACGTGAATGTCATACCTTGTGACGTTCTGTCGAAGATAAGGATTCCTAGATATCCTGCACTTTTGTGTGAACAATGAGCCAAGCAATAAGCCGGGACAGCATTGGGTCGGAATCTACATTCAGAGATATGGAGGTGAATTGGAATTCTTCTGTTCATATGGACAGTCGATTCGTACTTATTATCAATCTTTTATAAAGTTTGCTGTAAATCATAATTTAAGAATTATTGAAAGTAACAAGTGCCTTCAGCAAATTGAATCCATTGTTTGTGGTCAATATGTAATTTACTACTTAGTTTCAAGATTTAGAAAATGTTCTAGAGATAAGTTTAATGCAAAGTTTAAAGATAATTGTCGGCGGAATGATGAATTTGTATGGAGATTTGTAAATAGCAAAATATATATGATTCGAAATAAGTGTAAGAAACAAAAACACAATCAATGCTGTACAAAATTTTAATTGTTTATTGAATAAATCAAAATAAATGTAAATAACAAATATTAATATGGTGTCCATTGTAAAACTCTACTTGATGCACCTCTTGTTCGTCGTGGTGAAGCTGGGTCAAGTTTTTCCCTTATCGTCTTTCGAAACAACCCTCTGAGGATAGCAATCTTCTTATCCTTTATATAGTTTGATATCGGCTTCAATCCTTCGGCATATCCAATACGTGCAGTCGTCAGACAGTCCAAGACTTTTTGAAAGTCTATACTTGGGTGATGGAAATCTCCAATCAACAGGTTCAGACTTGGTGATGGTTTGATGTCATGAGCATACAGGAAATCTAGCACATTCTTGGCATGTGCACTCTTTTGCATTTCATACACTCTCTGAGAGGGAGTTGCAGCAGTTGTAGTAGACGAGCCGCTAGATGGAGTTGAAGGTGGGGGAGTGGGTGGAGTTTGAACTTCAGGCATGGCTGCTGTTCTGTTGGACGTTGTCAGATCTACAGATTTTACCAAGATTGGAGTTTCACGTTCATTCACGATTCGTTGTTGCATGTTTCTTGCTAGTTCCTGATACAGCATAATCTTGACGTCGTCGGGAATGTCCTTGTTGAGGATGCTTTTCTTATCCTCTTTTATGGGCCCCGGGTGGTCTTCCTCTTCAGTCATTTGCATTTTAACCAACTTGTTGTACAGGCTCTCAGGAATCAACTTCATACGTTTCGCCATCTTGAGGTACTTTACTGTTTCAACAGACTTAGTGCTCCAAGAACTGTTGAAATTATGAGTGGCAAGAAACTCCCACCTTTTTGAATAAGAATTTGCTTCTTTTGCTTAATTGGTGTTCTCTGGAAAGCAATCTTCTTGATGTGACTCTTGTGTTTACAAAGTTTTGACCTAGTTCCTTGATCGATGGGCACGTTGGTATTCGTGACGTTCAGTACAAGTTCACAGAGACACTTGATCTCTTCAGATTTTGCCTTTTTTAAGAGGGCTTTTCGCGTTTGTGGGCTTGAATTAAGATAGTAACGTAAAAAGTTTTGATTGTTCTTGACTCTCTTCATGTTGATGCTTTCATGTTGCCTTGCAAAACACAACTAAAATATCACACTTGGTCAGAGCAACTACTCAGCACAGGACCTGTCTCTCAGAATGGCGTCAGCTATAGCTAAAAAGTACCTGGATTTAAAAAAGCCTGGGGCGTATGGGAGTCTTCAGTCCTTTACTAAGCACTCTACACTTAAAAATTCAAGAGCTGAGATACATAGAGCACTTCATGGAATTCCAGGCTATACCCTTCATGTTCCAGTAAATACGAAAATAGCTAGACGTAAGGTACTTGTGCCATTCATGAACAATCAGTTTGGAATGGATTTAAAAGAAATAAGTCCAAAAATAGTTAAATCAAATTATAACAAAAAGTATATACTAGTTGTTCTTGATTTGTTTTCAAAGTCTGTCTGGCTAGAGGCTCTTTCAAATAAGAAGGGTGAGACAGTAACCAAGGCACTTGAAAAAATATTTGACAGAACTGGGCGCAAGTGTCGCTATCTACAAAGTGATAAGGGGTTAGAATTCCTCAACAGCACAATTAGAAAGTTCTACGCCCAAAATAACATTATACATTTTACAACTGATACTGCAATAAAGTGCTGTATGGTAGAAAGAGTAATAAGGACCATATTTACTAGAATTTCTAGGTACATGACTCAAAATAAAACGTTGTAAACGTTAACGACAGCTCGCACAATTCATATAGATTATCGTTCAATATTACTTATCGTGTTGCTCGATTGTATACAATCAAAATATCATAATTTACGTTCACCTAGACGACTGCGTTTAAATCCCGTAGCTTTAGTAATTGTTCTATCATGAATTGATTTACATCCAAAAGAATATGCTACAACTCGATAAAGATAGTTTCCATAACAAATATGTGAAAAAACTGACAATTTGAGAATTATTCCAAAATATTACAATATGACTGTTTCCAAATATAATGACTTATATTGTATACTACTGTTTCCCTATGTGTTAATCCACTTCGCTATTTAAACCTGCACAATTTCGTTAAAAATTATTTGTTTTTGTCAATTGCAGTTAAAATCAATTTTATCAATTTGTTTAAATCAAAAATACGGTTTTTAAATGATAGATTCAATTTTTGGATCAATTTGAACAGATCATGAAACAATATTATAAAATGCCCCAATTAAGGCTTTTACGAACCCTAAATTGTTGTTCTGTATAGAAAATATGTAATTTCCTTTAAAATTAGATTATTGTTTCAAATCGTATTGATTTATATATATCATTCCCGTTTTCAAATATGTCGCTTTAATTATCTATTTAAAGAAAAATAAATTCTTTAAAAAACATTTGGTATATAAACCAATACGATTTCCTCGAAAACCATTTTCATGTTTCACAATTCATATCACACCTCAAAATTTCTCTAAATTGTTTTAAATTTACACAAGGGGCATCCAGGTCATATATATAGATTTGGTATATAAACCAATACGAATTCCTCGAAAACTATTTTCATGTTTCGCAATTCATATCAAACCTCAAAAGTCTGCTTCCATCTGCTTCTGGCACTTTGCAATTTGTCTTGATTTACATTAAAAACCTGCTTCCATCTGCTTCTGGCACTTTGCAATTTGTCTTGATTTACATTGAGAAAAAGGCCGGACGGACAGACAGACGGACGGACGGACAGACGGACTGGTAGACATCATTAGCTCTAAACCCTATTTTCAATAGGCGAGCTAATAAGACCAAGCGATTTATTAATAAACTACCTCTGTTTGAAAAGCAGTACAACTCTACATTTCACCGCAGTATTAAATGTGCACCCAACGAAGTAACTTCTGAAAATCAGTCTCAGGTCCGTGAGAACTTGTATGGTAGTGAGCTTCGAAAGAATCCAATCAAGGAAAAGCTAAAAATAGGCGACCGAGATAGGATTAAGCACTCTAATCCTCCCATGTACTTTCTGACCGATAGCCATCAGACTAAACTCAGCGGGGGATTTTACCAGTCTGAACTTGTAAAAGTTTATCACGAATAGAAAATATGTGTTTCCTCACAAGTGTTTGGCAGAACATGATTCGATCTGTTTTTTGTCAAAACTCAACTGTTACCCTAGACTGCTGCAAGAAGCTAAAAATAAAAAACATTGCGTGCAAGTGTCTAGATACTACTACGGTCAATGAGGACCACCATATAAGCATCTATATAGCAAGTGGTGGAGTGCTATACCCCAACCAAGACGTTTGTGGTTCAAAGCCCAACAACTATATTGTATTTGAAAAGAACGAAGACAAGCTGACCATTCCAGCCGAGTCTCTTAATCTCTTTATTCAAACGTGTCAAGAGTTTCAGGCAAGATGAAGCATGTACGGTTTAACGAGAATAGAACCAAGGTACGCATTTATCAAGAATACGAGAACGAAGTAATAGACAAGCGTTACACTACCATGGTGAGACTTGATCGTGAACGTTTTGCTGAGAGGATTAAAAGGGTCCAAGTATTTTTGGATCCAATTTTAAGGGACTACACTAGATATGTGGGAGTGTTGGGGTGGTTGGGAGAGCTCTCAATAAAAAGCCAAGACCCTTGAGCAGTCAGTCATCACAAGCATTTTTACTCTCCTACAACTACTACCTCCTCTCTCAACTTCCAAGTTCACTTCAAGTATTTACCATGGCGGGCCAAGCTCTAGTTCGGACTCCTTTTGTACTTTCAAAAAATGAAACTCGACTTAGTCCTTCCTGTACCAGAGAAGGCACCTACAACTCTGTAAATTTGGTTCGATACTGCAAGACTCCAGGACGAGTGTTGTACCTCAACTTTCTTGATCTTGAAATTCCTGAAGTGATTAAGAGTTTGATCAGTTTTTGGTCTAGTTGTGGTTACGACCTCGCATCTGTCCAGGACTTGTTTGAACAAGCGCTTCTCAAATCTGTGGTTGACATCCTCTCTGTTCAACCAGATTGGACTTGGGATGTCAAGTGTGTGCTCTACAACCTAAATCTAACGCCGAAAAAGCCAGAGAGTGATAACTCTGCGGAGCAAGTCATTCTCAAACGCTGGTACACCAAAACTGTGGGTTATACGGCCATACACTTCAAGCGAAATGTTCCGGCGAATGGAGGGCATCAATACGTCAACTTTTGTGTACAAGAGATTCCCAAACTTATTAATCATCTTGTGTGGTATTCGCATTGTTTTGGAAACGATATTTGCACAATCAAAGAGGTTTACGAGGCTTGGTTTAGGGACTTATCAATCGTCCCAGGAGTTACTGTCAAGTCTCCTGAAAAGCTCATCATGAACACTGGTGTAGTCTTCACCGACGAAGATCGTGGTGACATGGATATGGCAGAATTGCGTTCTGACTTGCTGACAATGGGGGCAAGGGCAATGCAAAGTCTAAGGGAAGCAGCTGCCGCAGCTACCGCCACTGGAATCGCAGAGAAGTCTCATGGAGTAACTACTTCACGACCATCTGAAATTGTGGATTCTGAAGCATGCTATGCTCCCGACCCGAGATTAACTTCCTGTCCTCAACATGTATTGGCCACTGAGACCCTCACTGATGAAAACTCCAGCTTGTCACAGGCTTCTACGATCCCTATGAATTCTCAATCAAGCATCCACAGTGAACCCGCCGAAGACCTTAGCATCGAACTTTCAAGCCGGGGGGTCATTAGCGACAATCTTAGACGTTTCAAGAGGAAAGCTGAACCGTCTGTATACAGTACACCGCTTAAGGAGGAAGTTAAGAAGGTAGTTGAGAAGAGCAAAACAGAGTATAGGACATCTGAGCCAGTTTTATCTAATGTAAAAATGTAATTAGTATTGGATATATTTGCTGTTATACCTTATGAGGATTATAAATAAATTAAACCTTTTTGTGTTAAAAATAACCCTAAAACGTTTACTGCATACACTTATTGCGCATACACACATTATTAGTAGTAGAGTCATGAGCTGTAGAGTAGTCAGAACTTTAGTTGCATTTTAAGAGTCGTTAGAGAAGCATCAATCCTGACTTGTTTTACAAAATCTAGCATCATGGAGCCTGATCAGAGCACCTTCCAAGAACTACTAGTATTTCATCAAGCTCAAGAAACAGGTGAGTGGGGGGAGGAATTTTTCCCTCCAGGCATAGCCTATTTCTATGCAAAGCATATATTCTATGGCATAGCCATATACCCCTAGGCTGTAGCCTATAACTATGCGTAGCATATATACTATGGCATAGCCATACCTCCCTAGGCCTTTGGCCTATTCTATGCTTATGGCATAAGGGTCGAGCGAATTTCCCCGGGAGCACCCTCACACAACGAAGTTAACAACGTGCATTTTGTGACTTGACAGATCCTCACACGTTTCCAGAGAGTCTTGTAGAGTTCACTACACCTGCTGCAAAAACACCCAAGAGGCAATACGTCAAGAGAAAGTTGCCGACCCCTCAAAAGGATCTCAAGTTGATGAGGATGGATGCCCCTTCTCAAAAACTGCCCGAGGACATTCCTCCAGAAATACCTCAACCTACACCTCAATCTAGCGGCAAATCTCTTAGCCTTTTAGAATTTGACAACACCATATCAATCAACATGAACGGATGCCGGGGCCCTATTTCTATTACAATAGCGCCTAGTGACATTCCCAGCCTAATTAGACAATTGAAATGTAAAGCCCTCGAGGCGTTTGAACGCGAGTTAAATAATTTGTAAGTCTAGACAGTATTTGAGTTAATAAAATGGATTTATTTTGAACAAAATACAACACAGTTTTCATCTGGGAATACACAGTTTCGTATTCGAAAATTATCATTTTGGTCTTGGCTATAATCAATGAACATATATCCATATAGGCACACTCATACAATATTTGTAGGCCTCCTCCATTACTATATTCTTCTTGCCGCCATTCATTTGGCGCGAAATAACATTAACATATGCATTATCTCTGGGGTTCTTCATCACACACAAGTATTTAATGTTGGTAGTCATAGTCCTCAGGTTCTTGAAGAAAAAGTTTTGAGTCAGAAATAGAATCGAAACGTTCCTATGGTGGGAGGTCCTAGTGAATGCGTTGGTAGAGTCCTCTGATTTACTAGCTTCAGTCATCAAGTCATCCATTACTACGAGTGAGTGGTCGTCAGTCCCATCTGAAAACTCTGTAGGTAGCCACTTATGAAATTCTATGATGGGTACTTTTGCTTTCAAATCCCGAAAAAGGGTCTCCTGCCATTCAGTGTAGCAATATATTATTCGTTTCATGACTTTGTCAATAATCTCATCTCGTCGTTCCAAAATCTTGGACGTCAATGTCGTTTTACCCGACTGCGTACCTAAATTTGATAGCGAGAAAAAATTTCAAAATTTTTTGTGGGAGAATGTACTTTGCCGAAAAAAAAAAATTTTTACGCGGGAGAAATATTTTGGTGTAAACTGAGAAATATTTTTTGACAAGTTTTTACGCGGGGAAAAGTTTAATTTTGAAAGTATTTGTGCGGGAAATGTTTTTGGGTAAATTGAGAAAAAAAAAATTTTAAAGTCAATTGAGAAATATTTTTTAATGACAAGTTTTTACGCGGGAGAAATATTTTGGTGTAAACCGAGAAATATTTTTTATGACAAGTTTTTACGCGGGGAAAATTTTTTTTATATGACAAGTATTTATGCTGGAAAATTTGTTATATGACAAGTATTTATGCTGGAAAAATTTTTTTGGGTGGGTGAATTGAGAAAAAAAATTTATGCCAAGTTTTTTTTTTGTGGGAAAAAATATTTTTTTTAAACTTTATATTACCTCCAGATAGGATAGCACAGAATGGCGCCTTAAGTCTATAATCAAAGTCGTGAATATTTGATGTGTCCATGATGATGAGATAAAAGAGAATGAATGTAAAATACAAAATTTCTGGCGGGTTTATTTTTTATTTTGACAAATTTTTTTATTTTTATAAAACATTTTAGCACAACATAAAATATATATTTTCATACAACATTATAACACGACATAAATATAAAATATAAATTAGGTTAAAGTTAAATTACAATTAGAATACAAAAAATACAATTATTGATAGTTGGGAATGTTTTTGTGACCATGAGCTAAACTATTGACTGCATCTATAAAATATCTTTTATTGTCAATGCTATTGATTGCCCTTTTATATTGATTCACAGTGTAAAGTTGAACATTTTTACTTGTAATGGTTGTAAAATAAGTATGAGATTGACAGTCATACACTACTGCATTGTAGTAATCCGAAAAGGTAATCCTTTTACTGACCGCAGTCCTACCGATCCCTTTTGCCTTTTTGCTCTCATTGGTTTGAACCTTTAATCTACCTGACTGACCATCCAAAAGATAATCCCCTGACCCTTTATCTTTAACATTGGATTCATAGCGAAGGACATACATTTTGGGTTTAGTAGCAATGAAGTGGGTTAACACACCATTTGCACATTCATCCTTCATCATTGACAATTTTTTAGCGTTTTTCATATTAAAAAACTTCCCAAATATTGGGTGTTTTGGGTCATAATCCGACATGTCAAAGTATTGATCAGCATTTTCCATGCAGTCCTCATATACATTCTCAGTCTCTAATAGGTATATCAGCGAATCAGTATCAGTATAGCAAAGGGAGTACTTTGCCTCGCCTGTCTTATGGTCAGTATATCTAGGAACAATATACTTATAATGAAAGTTGTACATTACAACTTTGGACAACTCTAAGCATGCAACACCTACCGAGATGGGTCGATCTAATGTTACTTGCAACCTCTTGCAAACTACTGCCAACACCAAGTTGGGGCCTAGAATTTTTATATTTTGAATTGTGGGTTTTTTATTGTATATTTGGGCTTTTTTCTCATCTGTAATTGCAATTACATTTCTCCTATCTCGTTTATTCTCGATCGTTTTCCCAAAACCTGTATTGTTTAAATTCTTCCAAAATTTAACCTTTATAGCATTTTTGGCTAGTGATGCAAGTTTCCGTTGTTCAGTATTAAATGAAATGAATGGTTCCATCCATGCAACTTGATTGAATTTCAAGACTTTATGGACTTTGGAGATTTTCATGCCAAGTTCAAGCCATAGCTTTAAAGCCCTATAGTGACAAATATAATTTTTTCTTGGGTGCAAGTCCGTAATTAACTTCTTAGTCTTCCATATGGAAGTCCCTACAATATGCTTTTCAACCAATTCTCGCATTTCTTCAGAAACTTCTTCTGACCCTACATTTCTACAGTAAGGGGCTGGAGGGTAAGGATTAAATTTATCGTGGTCTTTTGGATCTATCTCCAAGTCAACCTCAAACATCATACCTTTTTCAGCATCATCCTTTAGACCCTTTACAAACTCGTGAGGATTAGCCTTTATCAGCTCTAACTGACCATCGCCGACCCACTCAAAGTTAGAGTGGGGTAGGGGCTCAGAAAGGGCTCCACCATAAAGGTTGTTTGCATCAATATATAAAAGTTGAGTTGACTTTTCCCTTGGATTATAATCCTGCATAAACTTATTATTTGCCTTGAATGCTCGAAGGTTCCCTACAGTACACAACCCACCACGAATCGACCGCTCGACCCAAAGGTACATGTCTGGGTCTGTGATGAGATCTAACTTTACATTTGTATGTTTTAATGCAGCATCTAAACTAAACATGGGGAGTGAAAGATAATGAGCAATGTCCAACTCGTAAAACGTGTACATGACAGACATAAGTTTGACTATAATGTCAGCTAGCAATGTAACATCAGTCTGTACATACTAGTCATGCCATTCTTCCATATTCTTAATATTAAAGTCGTTCCAGACTTTTAAAGCATTTTCATAAACTTTAGGGTCCATATGCTCCTCAGCTAAATCATTAAAGAAATATTCAATGTCAGGGAGTTTTTCTTCCTTGAATCGGTCAAAGCTGTCCATGTAACTATAAGGGTATGCACCTTTCTTGAGCAAGAGCTTGACATGTTCTTCTCCCCAAGAACTTGTAAGAGGATTAGCCATTCAGTCCTTTTTGAAGACCTGCCTTGTGATGTTAAAGTCTGTATCGCTATTCATACTAGCTACTACTTTTTCTAGGGACTCGTTAAAAAACCAATTGCTATCAACAAAGTGTACGGTCGAGTTCAGGTCAATACTCATAAACTTCTCAGTACTTAAGGCAATGAGGTGACTTGACTCTACCAATTCAGAGTCAAGAGACTGAATTATGAACTTGCTATCATACCCTGTAAGATTATGAATTAAGACTGGAAAGTTGGAACGTAGGGATCCGTTAACATTACAGTCTCCATGACTGAGCCCTACAAAGTTATATGGTGGTAAGTGGGAGTGATGCCTATGCACCTTTTGCCTTTTACCTCCGACAGGGTCGGTCAATGGTTGCTTGCAGAACCAACACTTGCCTTCCCTAATCTCTTTTGGAGTTGCGGGTTTTAATCCCTTCAATGCATCCTTTGCCAACTCTTCGTACCTTTTAACCCTTTCCTGCATCTCTAATCCATGGTCAAGAATTTCCTTAACAAACCTTTTGCACACATCTAAATCTTTATGCTCCGGATTATCAGGGTCTAATCTGAAAACCCTTTTTTCAATGACATTGTCCTCATGGTCTAAGCAAAGCCATGAGTACCCTGATGGAAGATGCTTATTAAGTTTGAGGGTTTTACTTTTAGAGTGGACTACTTCAAACCTTTCTATCACAACTCCTTCCTCATTACATGGGGGTAAAATAGATTCAAAGTCTGCTGTGTATATGAATGGTAGTTTTTGAGTTTTATGATAAGCCCTAAATTCCATTTTTGTGCCTGGTTGTGGGAAGTTGGTCTTTTGTAGACCCAATGCTGAGCAATGTTTAATGTGACTCTGGATTCCAGTATGGCCAAAGAATTGAAGACAATATCTACAAATATCATGATTATCTCTATTACTACTCTCTATGAGAGCACCTAACTTTTCAATGTATAGAAAATGATTATCCTCCTCCCGCATGAGCAATAACAAGTCAATATTTACTGGTCTTATTTCGGAACATGTATGCAAAGGTACACAATTCTCCCTAACAAGTTTTTGTTTATCAAACCGATTTAACCTACCAAACACCATGTCATCACCATCTACTTCCATTGCTTCACAGTCAGCTACCTGCTCAGAACCCTCTTCCATTGCTTCACTGTCGACTACCTGCTTTGAACCTTTTTTAACCTTTTTCTCTGACCTGTGAATGTATCCCAATTCATCATGAAAGCCAATTATGGTAAGTCCTATTCGGGGGTTTTGCTTCTCGAACTTTACTACTTGATCTAATGTGAATGGCCAAGTTATCCCTGAAAAATCTACTGTTTCACCTTTCTCGCCAATTGTGTTGTAATTGCAGGTATAAACATCATTAACTAATGGTAAATCAGAAAAGTACTTTCCTTGCCGAAGGTTTCTGTATCTAAAGTTGGCCACTTTTTTAGACAAAGCATGTACATTATAGTCATATGCTACTTTATATGTAGATTCATTCGATTTAGGGTTCGCATCTACCCATGCAAGCAGTCCCTTATTCATTTCATTAACCTTCTTCTTCAACTCAAAATGACATAAGACAGAGTTCTTGAAGCATTCATTTGGCTCACCGCCTACAGTGTTGATATAACATTTATTCTTGTAGACTAGTTCTGGGGGGAAGGATGCCGAACTCCAATCTGAAGACCCCCCACTGAAATGATCCCATTTAGCAGTACTCATGGTAAACCTGTCTATGCCATCTAAAACCCAACCAGACCCACACCTAGTGAAACTGTCTATTGTTTCTTGTAATTGAGTCCATGCATGATTGATGGCAAAGGCTATCATGTTTGGTTCTTTAACACCAAATAAGAAAGACTGTGGAGATTCTAAATGGAAGGTCTTGTCTCCAGTAACGGCGTCAGTTCGAGAATAAACGAGACTTGGTTGAAATTGTACTTTTAATTGTTGTTTAGCCTCTAATTCATTTGTGAGAGTTTTAATAATACTCTCGTGGGTGCATGCAAAGAGTTGTCGCAAACTATCAATAGGTGTATTAACTAAGTCTATGTAATAATCTTTATACTGACCATTCAGAGCCTCCTGCAGTAAACTAAATTCTAAAAATCTATGTCAGTTTTATGATTTATTTTTTATTTGAATAGTTAGTTTTTTATCTTTATAGTGAACCGTGTCGAAAAGAAAAGGCAAAAACTTTTAGGAAGATTAATTTATCCGTTCGATAATTATCTCAGATTTAAACATGTACCAAATATATTCGATGAAAAAAATTATAAAATATGTTTTTTTTTTTTTTTTAAATATTAAAGTTGACTTTGATTTGAGATTGTAAATACTTACCAAATTGGTATCCTCCATTGAATCTCGTTCGGTGAGCTTTTACGTCTTGCGGAAGGAGAGTTGTAGGTGTACGTATGTATTTAATTTAAAGAAAATATTTTTTATGTGTTTTATCACAAGTTTTTGGTGACTTTGAGTATTGCTGGGTAGAGATGATTGAATATTTATGTCTTGGTCGTTTAACGATTGACATTAGACTGATGTGTTGAAGACTAAAGAAAACTGTTGAATGAATGAATAGTCTATTGAGACAGGAAGAATCAGGCCCCCAAGATAGTTTGGACATTTTGGATGGTCAAGCTTATCCCATAAAGAGGTGATGAAAAGGGCTGCGGTTGGGGATTAGCTAAGATAATTTGAACATTTTGGATGGTCAAGTTTATCCCATAAAGAGGTGATGAAAAGGGTTGTGGTTGGGAATTAGGATTTTATTTGTAGAAGTTGGGGAGGGAGAAAAATTGGTCCAGGTATCGACCCAAGTCGGTGACCACAAAGGGTTGGTGATGGAACGGCTGCACCCTAAATAGCTTTAAAAAACTGTCCATAGTCTTCTACACATCATTGTGTATGTTGTCATACACTTCAGGTATCCCCAATGGGACTTTATTTTTATTATTACGGTAATTAACTTTTAATTACCATGGTTAGTTAATGATGATTGCCTAAGGGCTGAAAAGATGTTGTAGACTTGTATGAATGAATAGGGGGCGGAGTCACTGGGTCACGTGGGAATAAGAAATGCCCTCTAGTCTTCTACAAGACTGAAAGCGAAAGTGAGTCCTGAATTTTGGTGATGATGATAAAGTTGGTGGTGGTTGCGGTGGTGGCGGTAGCAAAAAAGTGCTAGTAGACTTAGATGGGAGGTCCGCCATCTTGGAAATGAGTCGTGGTGCTACCCCTACATACTACTCTTATCTATATTCGTTATAGTCCCTATCCATTCTCAACATATTATACCCTTCAATCTCAAACATTACATCATAGTCCCTACGTGGATTCAGTTTTGATTCAGTAATGGCAAAAACTGCAATTCTGTGATTAATTAATAGCCCTCACCTCTTCTATCTTATTTCTAGTACTATTTAAATTTATGTGACATATTGATACCCACGTTGATTTAAGAAGATTTGATTTTATAATATCATACATATCTTCTTCTAATTCTCATCGAGACACTTGGACAAGTCTTCTCCTCCTCTGTCTCACGAAAATTATCAAACTACCAGAACAGCGGGTAAAATTATATTAGTTAAGCTTGTTACAGGCTGCAAAGTTTATGTTACAGTTATGAGTTTAATTACCTACCTCTTTACTAGTTTTGTTGACAGTTTAAGACACATACACGTCACTACTACCCATACCACTGAAATGATATGCATTGATATGAAAGTGGAATTGAAAGCCGTTTTGAGAAAGTATTTCATGAGAGTTGGACCTACCTTCGGTATTTGTCTGCCAATTCCTCTACAATCGACGGTTTCTCCAGTTGCAACGAGTAACTCGATACAGAACCTCAACATTATTACTACATCCTGTTCAACGAGTAAGGGCCTTCAGTCAAACTGACATTTGCCAACACCAACTCCTAATATTTATTCCCACATTCGAATTGACCTGTTGGCCTCTCTATGACCACACCCCTCTGGAAATCTCGTCTCGGTGACAGGATATTATTGAATAAGCAATGATATATTACTGTGCATATTGTAAATCCCAATGTATTATAAATATTGCAATGTAAATACCAATGCCTACATGAATTTGAATTTAGTAGTCAGCTATTTATTTAGAGGCGGGATAGCAGAAGTGAAAGGAGGTGGTTTTTTTATTCCCTTGACAGTTTTAATTTAAAAAAAAACGTTTTTGGGTGATTTTCGGAGTTTTTAAGTTTTAAACGACGCTATTAGCTTGGAGCAGTGCTCGCCTTTTAGTGCACAATTCCTCGTATAAAAAAGTCTAGTTTTTAACGTTTTTTGGAGATTTTAAAGTTGGGAGTTTGGGAGGGTAAAAGACCCTTTGTTATTGTGGGTTGGGGGAACGTGGAACTTGTTTAAAGTGGCGAGATGTCAACCCCAGACCCTGGTGGGGGCCAAAATACTGATGGAAGTGACGGCGCGGACCAGTCCATTGACGCTTCCCGGCTATCTGCCCCCCCTTACCGCCGTGGAAGCACCTCGCCTGCTAAAGGCCGGACAGATATGGTCTCAATCCAATGGATCCTATCGTCGTTGGAAGAAAACCCCGGTTCAAGGCTCCACAGGTTAGATATTTTTTACCGCTACACCATTTTCATGGAGGGGGAAGGGGACAATGCAGTTTCAACTTCCACTTTGGGAAGTATGTGAGGAAAGCCTTCCCTGATGTCCCTCTAGATGAAGGAGGAAGGCCAGGATCCAAAGGCGCTTCCCGGACTACCTATTCCAACATTAATTGGAAAATCCAGCAACCCCAACCAAACAATGTCAATTGGGGGACCAGGTTGGCTACCCTCAAGGGATCTATCCCCACTCTCCGTCGTTGTCCATGAGGGGCACGCGTTCAGGTGGCACAAGCACTTACCGTGACTCTCGAGAAAGTCACTTCCGGGAATGATGAGGATTCCTGGGGAAACTTGTTCATGTTCCCATACGTTGCGCTCCAGGTACCACAAGCAGCGGATGAGGTAACCAACCTAACTAAGTGGGTCAAGGCCAATACCGTCAAATGGACCCTTGACCCAAAAAATTCACTCCCAAAACCTCGCCCCCCACGCCCCTTTCAAAATAAAAAGTCCGACCCTCAACAGCAAGTATCCAAGAAGGTGGAAGCCAAGCTGTCGGACGGGGATGTAAGGGGAGCAATACGTCTATTGCTGTCCGACGACACTATTGCCCCTAATGATGACGTTACACTGTTGGCCCTCCATAAAAACACCCTCCCCATCCCGAACCCACCCACTACCCAGAAGACCCAGAAGTTGAGGAATTAGTGCCAGCAATCAGTGCACAGGGGAGGCAGCAGATAAGCATGCAACTGGGAGTGGTGGAGAGGATGCCGCAGATGGATGTGGGACAAGGGGCGATGCCGCAGGCTTGTGTGGGACAGGGGAGATCGCAAAGACGAGGTAAATAAATTCCTAATAAATAAACTGTATTTATTTTTGCATTCCCTTCTGGTATTCAATTTGAATTGGTATTCCGTGTATAATACTGTTCTGAAATCTGGGTTTTGGGTGCTCCGCCTTGTCCAGACGAGCTTATTAACTGTGCCGGCCCAGCCTCACCGGTAGAAGCTGAACCGGAACAGTTGTAAGATTTATTTGTTTTGTCATGAGTCTAACCTGGACTTTAATAGTTTAGCTTTCTATTTAATGTTTTTTTTTTCTATATGCCAGTCATTCAAAAACAAACGTGCATTGCTTGGTCCCAAAATAACCTGAAAATCGTGAAAGGATCGGTTCTGGTGCGGCAAGTCGTCCGAACCAAATACCAGAAAGATATGAGGGAAACAGGCCAAGTCCCCGTTACCGATGCAGTGTTCGGAAAATTTCTGAGAGCGTTTTCCAATACATTTGGGGATGACATCAGAAACGAAAATGGGGAACGCTTGTACTTGAACCTCCAATGGCTCCCCGAAAATTAAATTCTTCCTATTTTCGTTCCTACATCTTACAAGGGAACATTCCCAACTGTACCACCCCGATATTTTTCAAACTGGTTTCATTGGAAAGAGGAATTAAAACAATGAAACTTTAATATAGGAACTATGGGTGCATAAAATATATTTGACCTCGTAAAGTAGGTCGGAAGGTCCAGAATCGGGCGCTATTTCAGGGATTTCTATAGTAAATCCCCGTTTAGATTTTGCGAAAACGCTAGTTCATCGCAATACTAATTTGGGGGTTCCGCCAATGTTAGCTCCCTATCTCCATCGCGACTTTTCAGGGGAAAGTGTTGAAAAAGGGAAAACTCGACTTTCTCCTCTTTCTCCCCTTCTCGCCCATGCAGATTTTCAACGTCAAGCGCCAGGTTCCTGATCTTCCGACCTATTTTACTAGGTCACATATATTTTATGCACCCATAGTTCCTATATTAAAGTTTCATTATTTAAATTCCTCTTTCCAATGAAACCAGTTTGAAAAATATCGGGGTGATACAGTTGGGAATGTTCCCTTGTTAGTTTTAGTTTTAGTAGTTTTTAAATAATTCTCTAAGAAACTTAGAATTTTTCGCGTTTGAATTTTATTTAAATCAGTCAGTCACTTATTTTTAGTTCTACATTTATATATTAGATTTAAAACAAGTTAAACGCTAGGGAATAAATATCGACTTGATACACGGTCAAGCGTTAACTTATACTTTATCGGTGGTATACCATATACTGAGTATTTAGCAGCAATGGAAGTGGTTCAAGTAGGAGTCGGTTTCCAAAGTCTATATTTTACTATTTTATCAACGTTTCAAGACTATTTGAGTCGTACAAATACGAATGGTCTCATTTTTTATTTGGGTTAATTCTTTTAATTTTTTTAAAATCAAATCTTATAATTGCTTTGTTGAAGTACACACAACTCTTTGGCATTCATAATCTCGAATTTTTTCAAAAATCGAACCTATTTTGGCTGTGTTATTAGCATTTGAAAAAGTCAATTTGCATAATTTTTAAACGTGGTACCTGTTACCGGTCCATATCAGTACCTAATTTTTCGATTTTTTTATTCAATAGTAGATTTGAAGATAAACCTTAAAGCAATTGCCTTATTCACCCTAAAAAACTTCTCTTGCTAGATTATTTTGAAATTGATTGTTTTTTTAAACTTGTCACTAAAAAGGCCGTACTTCAGATTCTGAAGCCCGGCCGTACCAATCCTCGCTATGGGCCTGCTGAAAGTTATGAATTCTAATTATATAAGTTTTGCAAATGTGGTTGAACTCTTTTTGAGGCTAACAAGAGGAGAGGAGGAGTTTGGACCTGGAACTGCCTCCAGTCCTCTCTTTCCGATCTTTTATAGCCCTGTTTAATGTCTAATGCATACTAGTCATCAGCCTCTAGTTCGTTACTTTCTCTCTAGTGTGGAATTTTGAACTTTCGCTTATCTTTATTTGAGAAAAGCTAGTCTCTCGCAAGACAATTTATACAATATTTATATGAAATTTCAAAATTTTTTGAGTTAAACTGTAAACTTATCGGTTAAGACCGTTGAAGTCAGTTACGCTAATAAAGTAATCATCGTAATTAAAATTAACAGTAAAAATGTTGTCGTTGTCACTTCAAAGATTTTGAATTGAATTGAATTGAATTGAATTGAATTGCACCTTTATTGTCTTTTCATTATAAATACTTTTTATTTAAATTTGTAGAAATAAATCTTAAAAATTGACACCGTCAACTTTCATCAACAATTTGATTTATTTGGCAACCAGGTTTCGATGATTTTCATCTTCTTCAGGCCAATTTCAAACTAAATAATTACAAGTAATCAATAGATTATTATTATAATGACTACAATATGATATAATATAATGGTACAAATACAAAAGTTAAAAATGAAGTTGCGAGCTGCAGATCAGCTAAATTACCTCGGTTGAATACAGTATTTGTAAGAGTAATGATGGATATATAATAATATATGGAAATATACGATTCGTAGATACGCTTTCAACCCTACAAAATTGATAGAACACTTAGTAAATTATCACAGTACATTTTACAATGATTAATTATAAATATGCAATTAAGACTTACAGTTTTATAAATATTTAAGAATACAATATTTTAAAAATGGGTCGGAGAATACAAATACATTTGTTTAAATTTGTAGAAATAAATCTTAAAAATTGACACCGTCAACTTTCATCAACAATTTGATTTATTTGGCAACCAGGTTTCGATGATTTTCATCTTCTTCAGGCCAATTTCAAACTAAATAATTACAAGTAATCAATAGATTATTATTATAATGACTACAATATGATATAATATAATGGTACAAATACAAAAGTTAAAAATGAAGTTGCGAGCTGCAGATCAGCTAAATTACCTCGGTTGAATACAGTATTTGTAAGAGTAATGATGGATATATAATAATATATGGAAATATACGATTCGTAGATACGCTTTCAACCCTACAAAATTGATAGAACACTTAGTAAATTATCACAGTACATTTTACAATGATTAATTATAAATATGCAATTAAGACTTACAGTTTTATAAATATTTAAGAATACACTATTTTGAAAATGGGTCGGAGAATACAAATACATTTGTTTAAAAAAACTCGACTGACTCTGTTCCAAGTGAACAGTAGAATAATATTCCAGAAATTCTTGTTATCGTCTCGTAGCTTCGTTTCGTGGTTTACATATGGATATAATAATAATAATAGCCTCCGATTTAAATTTGTAGAAATAAATCTTAAAAATTGACACCGTCAACTTTCATCAACAATTTGATTTATTTGGCAACCAGGTTTCGATGATTTTCATCTTCTTCAGGCCAATTTCAAACTAAATAATTACAAGTAATCAATAGATTATTATTATAATGACTACAATATGATATAATGGTACAAATACAAAAGTTAAGAATAAAGTTGCGAGCTGCAGATCAGCTAAATTACCTCGGTTGAATACAGTATTTGTAAGAGTAATGATGGATATATAATAATATATGGAAATATACGATTCGTAGATACGCTTTCAACCCTACAAAATTGATAGAACACTTAGTAAATTATCACAGTACATTTTACAATGATTAATTATAAATATGCAATTAAGACTTACAGTTTTATAAATATTTAAGAATACACTATTTTGAAAATGGGTCGGAGAATACAAATACATTTGTTTAAAAAACTCGACTGACTCTGTTCCAAGTGAACAGTAGAATAATATTCCAGAAATTCTTGTTATCGTCTCGTAGCTTCGTTTCGTGGTTTACATATGGATATAATAATAATAATAGCCTCCGGCTATGAAGACCCAATATAATATAATGAATTGAATGGACAGTGTAAGGATAGAGTAATAGACATTTATGATATATTTTTTTAAATCCAGGAGCAGAACGGCTCAAGTATTGTGTTTTACAGTAATTGTTTATTCAGATTTCAAATAAATACATATAGATAAATATAAATAACTACCTGGGGACTTAATATTTAACCGTAATAGTGTTGATTTAAGTTAAATCGTGCCTAACATTCCAAAGATAATGATTCATAATTTAAGTGATCTTAATAGAGAATTTGGAATTTTGAACACTACTCGAATCTCAAAGTCTAAGGCCAAACTTTTAACCTCTTCATCGGAGCAAGTTAATATAGCGGATTGAAAGGTTTCTCTGATAATTTTGTTAAACCCAAATATGTTTTTATGAAATGAGACAACAATGAAGATTTTGTTCGAAGGAATTGTATTGTTATCTTGGGTTAAAGGAATTGTGTATTGAGATAAAATTTCAGGAAAGTTTACTCTAAGGTGGCCTATTACAAGTCTTGTCTTTGGGGTTAGCAGGGATTCTCTCTTAATATTGTTTAATTTAATTTTACACTCATCTAATAAGGGCTGAGGATAACTTCTATTGGCAAATTTAAGAAACATTAATCTCAACTCATCATCTCGATCTTTAGGATTGGAGCATGATCGAATTATTCTTAATCCACAAGAATAAGGGAGGGATTTTAGTAAATGTTTTGGATGATTAGATTTAAAATGAAGATATTCGTGTTTAGAAATAGGTTTTTTGTAGAGAGATGTAGAAATGGTATTATCAGATTCCAATGTGATTTTTAGGTCTAAAAAATTGATTGTAGAGTAACTGAATTCGTGTGTGAATTCCAAATATTTATGTTTAAAAGTGTCTTCAATCCAAGTTTTTAAATCTAAGATATTGCTTAAATCCACAATACATATAATATCGTCTAGGAATCTTGCTTTAAAGACCATTTCGGTTTTCCAAATATTTTTCAGTGCATTCCCTACTGTTATATTTGCTATTGACACACTTGAACTGTTTCCCATTTGGATACCACGATTTTGAAAAAAATATTCATTTTTAAATTTTAAATAACTAAAGTCAAGACTTAAATGCATTAGTTTTAAAATATCTTTAGTATTGATGTCAAAAGGTAATTGTAAGAATGGTTTAAAATTTGTAAATGTTTCTGCACAGAATTTTTTGCAATCTGAAATTAGTAATTCTAAGTACAGAGATTTTATATCTACTGTAATAAACGCATATTTTTTAATCGGGTCCAATTTGATATTATTTAGAAGGATTAAAAGATGAGTGGAATCAATTATAACATCAGATATAAAAGTGATAAGTGGCTGAAGGAAAAGATCTAAAGCCATGCTCACACATTTATTAATAGTCCCTGTAGTGCTTGAGATAGGTCTGCCTTTTGGGAAAATCTCGAAAGCCTTATGTACTTTCGGTAATATGTAAAAATTTGCAGGGAGGTATTCGAGAGGATATAACTTTTTGAGTTTCAGTTTTTCAGGCATGAAATCAGAATAGTAATTAAGCGTGGAAATAAAAGTCTCCATTGCATAGTTATAGTGAGATTCTGTTGAGGGGGCATATACTTTTTCGTCGGATAATTGAGAATGAATTTCCCTATCATAGTCTTCCTGTTTCATAATACACAATCCGGCATTCTTATCTGAAGGTGTTATGATTATTTCATTAATTTTACAGAAATGCCGTAAGTTAAGAATAAGTTGAAAGTTAATGTCATTTGTACAACTTAGATTCTTAGATATGGCATTATTAAGATATCTAAATACATTTTTGGGCTTAAATAAGCTTTTTTCAAAATCAGAATGTATTTTGGGTTTCAAACGACTATTTTGTTTACGCATAATATTGATTAATCTGTCGTAATCTGTAAATTCCTTTGCGTCTCCTTCTAGTTTAAAGTGAATTGCCCAACCAAGTTTTCTAAAGCCTTCTCTGATATCGGACTGTAGTTTTATAAGATTAGGAGGCTGTGGAAATGAAAATTTTGGGCCAAGAGCTAACGTAGCTAAGATGGGTTTCGGAATTGTGAGATTAGGAACAAGATTGTGTACTGTGTTTGGAGTGTTTTGAACAAATTT
Source organism: Desoria tigrina (assembly GCA_906901685.1). NCBI lineage: Eukaryota > Metazoa > Arthropoda > Collembola > Entomobryomorpha > Isotomidae > Desoria > Desoria tigrina. The sequence goes on from CAJQTU010000091.1 coordinate 196,067, forward strand.
AAAAAGTGAAAAAAGTGCGTTATTGTCAGCTTTAGACACAGGATGTTTAACGTTAAAGTGATTTTTCATATTTGTAAATCTACGAGTTTTAGTTTGATCTGCAGCAGTTTGTTAATTCAATAAATCTGCTTTACATATGTTTGTGGTCGGTTTATTCGATTTTGGGTTTGAAAAGGGATTGGATTCTTGAACCTGAGGACGTGGATTCATTGAAGTCTGATCTCCCCTATTAAGAGTGTTGGGTGGATAATTTCGTCGACCTCTGTTATTGTTAAAACTAGGATTAAAATCTTCATTGTGATTTCCCTGTCGGGTTGAATTTTGGTAATTGTTTCTATTATTGAAACCTCTTCCTCTAAAGTGGGTTCTAAAATTATTAAAATTAGACTTACGTCTATTTTCAAACGAGCCATGAAACAGCCTAGGACGGGACAAGGTTTGCCTGTTAGAACCTTGTGAGATTAAAGAATTATTCACGATTTTATCGTATTCCTCATTAACTGACTTTAAATCGAATTGAAATTTATCATTATCTATGGAATGTAGAAGGTTTGATGCAAATCTGTTTGTGTTCTGTTCAGGAGGTTCATCTTTATCATTTTTCTCCAATTGGGAATACTGGGTTTGATTTTGTCCTCTTTATTTTTCCAATCAATCACCTTCATCGGGTAATTCTGAATAAAATCAGCTTTGCATCTTTTATAAAAAATTGCAAAGAAATGTTTAACATGAAACTGACTTTTTTCTGAAGGTAATGATTGAAAAGATTCGAAAAGGGTTTTGATAATTCGTAATAAAATCAGTTCAACAATAAAAGTAGTTCCATGTAATGCCGTTTTCTGCATTTCAAGAACAATGTCCTTCTTTGACTTTGAAAGAGCGTTTACAGATTTTAAAGGTAGCAAATGAAATTGAGGAATGTTAAAGTGAACTTGAGGATTGACAAGAGCCAAATCATTTTCCAGAGCTGAGGATACATTATTGTTGAAATATTTTGTCTGGAAATAACAAATGAACAGGTTTGCAATGACCTTTTGACAATGTTTGGAAGGAAGTTGTTCAGGTTTATAATTTAACATTTCTTCTAATTTAGAAGGTAATGGTATAACAGGTAGACATGCAAATTTAGTTAAGATGTATGTGTATTCCCTGACTAAACAATCGGCATCATAGCTTTCGATAAAATTATGAATAACTAATTTGGTGTCTTTGTCTATAAATGATAGTTTCTCTGCTAGATCGGCAACGTTGACTTTAGCTTTTTTACTATTAGAGTGTATGGGTGAGGTTGAGACTGAAGGAGTAGGACTTTTCTTACGTTTGGATGATTTTTTACTTGTTTGTGAAGGTTGTGACGCTCCTAGAAATTCGTCGTCCGATGATAAAACGAAATCCTCGTCCGCAGGTTTTTCAGAATCTTGTATTATAATTTTGTCTGAAAGTTCGGGCGAATCCATAAAGTTTTGTCCATTTTGATCACGAGTGGGTGGTTTAGATTGGCGATTTGAAAATGGATTTTGAAACATGATGATAAGTAGATGAGAGGATCCAATGGATGCTTTGGTGTCCAGGTAATCGATTTAAATTTGTAGAAATAAATCTTAAAAATTGACACCGTCAACTTTCATCAACAATTTGATTTATTTGGCAACCAGGTTTCGATGATTTTCATCTTCTTCAGGCCAATTTCAAACTAAATAATTACAAGTAATCAATAGATTATTATTATAATGACTACAATATGATATAATGGTACAAATACAAAAGTTAAGAATAAAGTTGCGAGCTGCAGATCAGCTAAATTACCTCGGTTGAATACAGTATTTGTAAGAGTAATGATGGATATATAATAATATATGGAAATATACGATTCGTAGATACGCTTTCAACCCTACAAAATTGATAGAACACTTAGTAAATTATCACAGTACATTTTACAATGATTAATTATAAATATGCAATTAAGACTTACAGTTTTATAAATATTTAAGAATACACTATTTTGAAAATGGGTCGGAGAATACAAATACATTTGTTTAAAAAACTCGACTGACTCTGTTCCAAGTGAACAGTAGAATAATATTCCAGAAATTCTTGTTATCGTCTCGTAGCTTCGTTTCGTGGTTTACATATGGATATAATAATAATAATAGCCTCCGGCTATGAAGACCCAATATAATATAATGAATTGAATGGACAGTGTAAGGATAGAGTAATAGACATTTATGATATATTTTTTTAAATCCAGGAGCAGAACGGCTCAAGTATTGTGTTTTACAGTAATTGTTTATTCAGATTTCAAATAAATACATATAGATAAATATAAATAACTACCTGGGGACTTAATATTTAACCGTAATAGTGTTGATTTAAGTTAAATCGTGCCTAACATTCCAAAGATAATGATTCATAATTTAAGTGATCTTAATAGAGAATTTGGAATTTTGAACACTACTCGAATCTCAAAGTCTAAGGCCAAACTTTTAACCTCTTCATCGGAGCAAGTTAATATAGCGGATTGAAAGGTTTCTCTGATAATTTTGTTAAACCCAAATATGTTTTTATGAAATGAGACAACAATGAAGATTTTGTTCGAAGGAATTGTATTGTTATCTTGGGTTAAAGGAATTGTGTATTGAGATAAAATTTCAGGAAAGTTTACTCTAAGGTGGCCTATTACAAGTCTTGTCTTTGGGGTTAGCAGGGATTCTCTCTTAATATTGTTTAATTTAATTTTACACTCATCTAATAAGGGCTGAGGATAACTTCTATTGGCAAATTTAAGAAACATTAATCTCAACTCATCATCTCGATCTTTAGGATTGGAGCATGATCGAATTATTCTTAATCCACAAGAATAAGGGAGGGATTTTAGTAAATGTTTTGGATGATTAGATTTAAAATGAAGATATTCGTGTTTAGAAATAGGTTTTTTGTAGAGAGATGTAGAAATGGTATTATCAGATTCCAATGTGATTTTTAGGTCTAAAAAATTGATTGTAGAGTAACTGAATTCGTGTGTGAATTCCAAATATTTATGTTTAAAAGTGTCTTCAATCCAAGTTTTTAAATCTAAGATATTGCTTAAATCCACAATACATATAATATCGTCTAGGAATCTTGCTTTAAAGACCATTTCGGTTTTCCAAATATTTTTCAGTGCATTCCCTACTGTTATATTTGCTATTGACACACTTGAACTGTTTCCCATTTGGATACCACGATTTTGAAAAAAATATTCATTTTTAAATTTTAAATAACTAAAGTCAAGACTTAAATGCATTAGTTTTAAAATATCTTTAGTATTGATGTCAAAAGGTAATTGTAAGAATGGTTTAAAATTTGTAAATGTTTCTGCACAGAATTTTTTGCAATCTGAAATTAGTAATTCTAAGTACAGAGATTTTATATCTACTGTAATAAACGCATATTTTTTAATCGGGTCCAATTTGATATTATTTAGAAGGATTAAAAGATGAGTGGAATCAATTATAACATCAGATATAAAAGTGATAAGTGGCTGAAGGAAAAGATCTAAAGCCATGCTCACACATTTATTAATAGTCCCTGTAGTGCTTGAGATAGGTCTGCCTTTTGGGAAAATCTCGAAAGCCTTATGTACTTTCGGTAATATGTAAAAATTTGCAGGGAGGTATTCGAGAGGATATAACTTTTTGAGTTTCAGTTTTTCAGGCATGAAATCAGAATAGTAATTAAGCGTGGAAATAAAAGTCTCCATTGCATAGTTATAGTGAGATTCTGTTGAGGGGGCATATACTTTTTCGTCGGATAATTGAGAATGAATTTCCCTATCATAGTCTTCCTGTTTCATAATACACAATCCGGCATTCTTATCTGAAGGTGTTATGATTATTTCATTAATTTTACAGAAATGCCGTAAGTTAAGAATAAGTTGAAAGTTAATGTCATTTGTACAACTTAGATTCTTAGATATGGCATTATTAAGATATCTAAATACATTTTTGGGCTTAAATAAGCTTTTTTCAAAATCAGAATGTATTTTGGGTTTCAAACGACTATTTTGTTTACGCATAATATTGATTAATCTGTCGTAATCTGTAAATTCCTTTGCGTCTCCTTCTAGTTTAAAGTGAATTGCCCAACCAAGTTTTCTAAAGCCTTCTCTGATATCGGACTGTAGTTTTATAAGATTAGGAGGCTGTGGAAATGAAAATTTTGGGCCAAGAGCTAACGTAGCTAAGATGGGTTTCGGAATTGTGAGATTAGGAACAAGATTGTGTACTGTGTTTGGAGTGTTTTGAACAAATTTAAAAAGTGAAAAAAGTGCGTTATTGTCAGCTTTAGACACAGGATGTTTAACGTTAAAGTGATTTTTCATATTTGTAAATCTACGAGTTTTAGTTTGATCTGCAGCAGTTTGTTAATTCAATAAATCTGCTTTACATATGTTTGTGGTCGGTTTATTCGATTTTGGGTTTGAAAAGGGATTGGATTCTTGAACCTGAGGACGTGGATTCATTGAAGTCTGATCTCCCCTATTAAGAGTGTTGGGTGGATAATTTCGTCGACCTCTGTTATTGTTAAAACTAGGATTAAAATCTTCATTGTGATTTCCCTGTCGGGTTGAATTTTGGTAATTGTTTCTATTATTGAAACCTCTTCCTCTAAAGTGGGTTCTAAAATTATTAAAATTAGACTTACGTCTATTTTCAAACGAGCCATGAAACAGCCTAGGACGGGACAAGGTTTGCCTGTTAGAACCTTGTGAGATTAAAGAATTTTATTCAGAATTACCCGATGAAGGTGATTGATTGGAAAAATAAAGAGGACAAAATCAAACCCAGTATTCCCAGTTGGAGAAAAAATGATAAAGATGAACCTCCTGAACAGAACACAAACAGATTTGCATCAAACCTTCTACATTCCATAGATAATGATAAATTTCAATTCGATTTAAAGTCAGTTAATGAGGAATACGATAAAATCGTGAATAATTCTTTAATCTCACAAGGTTCTAAGAGGCAA